>PVIU01000837.1:129441-220209 GCA_004026605.1 Ondatra zibethicus
ATATTTTGGAGATCAGACCTCTGTCTGATGTGGGGTTAGTGAAGATCTTTTCCCATTCTGTAGGCTGTCGTTTTGTCTTGTTGACCATGTCCTTTGCTTTACAGAAGCTTTTCAGTTTCAGGAGGTCCCATTTATTAATTGTTTCTCTCAGTGTCTGTGCTGCTGGGGTTCTATTTAGGAAGTGGTTCCCTGTGCCAATACATTCAAGTGTACTTCCAACTTTCTTTTCTATAAGGTTCAGTGTGGCTGGCTTTATGTTGAGGTCTTTGATCCATTTGGACTTGAGTTTTGTGCATGGTGATAGATATGGGTCTATTTTCATTTTTCTACATGTTGATATCCAGTTATGCCAGCACCAGTTGTTGAACATGCTTTCTTTTTTCCATTTGATATTTTTTGCTTCTTTATCAAATATCAGGTGTTCGAAGATGTGTGGATTGATATCCGGGTCTTCTCTTCGGTTCCATTGGTCATCCTGTCTGTTCTTATTCCAGTACCAGGCTGTTTTCAGTATTGTAGCTCTGTAGAAATTTTGAAGTCAGGGATTGTGATGCCTCCAGAAGTTCTTTTGTTGCCCATGATTGTTTTGGCTATCCTGGGTTTTTTGCTTTTCCAAATGAAGTTGAGTACTGCTCTTTCAAGGTCTTTGAAGAATTTTGTTGGGATTTTGATGGGCATTGCGTTGAATCTGTAGATTGCTTTCAGAGGATTGCCATTTTTACTATATTAATTCTGCCTACCCAATAGCATGGGAGGTCTTTCCACTTTCTGGTGTCTTCTTCAATTTCTTTCTTCAAAGATTTAAAGTTCTTGTCATACAAGTCTTCTACTTCCTTGGTTAGAGTTACTCCGAGATATTTTATGCCATTTGTATCTATTGTGAAGGGTGTTGATTCTCTGATTTCGTCCTCAGCCCTTTTTATCATCTGTGTACAGGAGGGCTACTGATTTTTTGAGTTAATCTTGTATCCTGCTACATTTCTGAATGTGTTTATGAGTTGTAGAAGTTCTTTGGTAGAATTTTTGGGATCACTTATGTAAATTATCGTATCATGAGCAAAGAGTGATAGTTTGACTTCTTCTTTTTCAATTTGTATCCCCTTGATCCCCCTTTGGTGTCTTATTGCTCTAGCTAGGACCTCAAGGACTATATTGAATAGGTATGGAGAGAGTGGACAACCTTGTCTTGTTCCTGATTTCAGTGGAATCACTGGGAGTTTCTCTCCATTTAGTTTGATGTTGGCTGTTGGCTTGCTGTATATTGCCTTAATTATGTTTAGGTATGTCCCTTGTATCCTTGCTATCTCCAAGACCTTTATCATGAAGGGATGTTGTATTTTGTCAAATGCTATTTCGGCATCTAATGAGATGATCACGTGGTTTTTATTTTTCAGCTTGTTTGTATGGTGGATTATGTTGACAGATTTTTCGTATGTTGAACCATCCCTGCATCTGTGGGATGAAGCCGACTTGGTCATGGTGGATGATGGTTCTGATGTGTTCTTGGATTCGATTTACTAGTATTTTATTTAGTATTTTTGCATCAATGTTCATGAGTGAGATTGGTCTGTAATTCTCTTTTTTAGTATTGTCTTTCTGTGGTTTGGATATCAGGGTAATTGTAGCCTCATAAAAAGAGTTTGGCAATGTTCCCTCTGTTTCTATTTGAGGAGTATTGGTATTAGTTCCTCTTTGAACGTCTTGTAGAATTCTGAGCTGAAACCATCTGGTCCTGGGCTTTTTTTTTGGTTGGGAGACTTTTGATGACTGTTTCTATTTCTTCAGCAGTTATGGGTCTGTTTAATTTGCTTATCTGGTCTTGATTTAATTTTGGTAAGTGATATTTATCCAGAAAGTTGTCCATTTCCTTTAATTTTTCCAATTTTTTGGAGTACAGGTTTTCAAAATATGACCTGATGATCCTCTGTCTTTCCTCCATGTCTGTTGTTATGTCCCCCTTTTCATTTCTGATTTTGTTAATTTGGATATGCACTCTCTGCCTTTTGGTTAGTTCGGATAAAAGTTTGTCTATTTTGTTGATTTTCTCAAAGAACCAACTCTTTGTCTCATTGATTCTTTGTATTGTTTTCTTTGTTTCTATTTTGTTGATTTCAGCTCTCAATTTATTTCCTGCCGTCTAGTTCTCTTAGGTGAGTTTGCTTCTTTTTGTTCTAAAGTTTTCAAATTTTCTGTTAATTCACTAGTGTGGGATTTTTCCAGCTTCTTTATGTAGGCATTTAGTGCTATGAACTTGCCTCTTAACACTGCTTTCATTGTGTCCCATTAATTTGGGTATGTTGTGTGGTCATTTTCATTGAATTTTAGGAAGTCTTTAATTTCCCCCTTTATTTCTTCCTTGACCCATTGATGAATGATTCAGGTGAGCATTGTTTAATTTCCATATGTTTGTGGGTTTTCTGGCATTGGTATTGCTGTTGACTCTTAGTTTTAAAGCATGGTGATCTGATAAGGTACATTGGGTTATTCCAATTTTTTTGTATTTGTTGAGGTTTGTTTTGTTACCGAGTATGTGGTCAATTTTTGAGAAGGTTCCATGAGGTGCTGAGAAGAAGGTATGTTCTTTTCTGTTTGGATGGACTTGAAATTGCTGGGGAGTTTTTAAAAGACAAGGGTCTGGAGTGACAAGGGGTGATTGGAATAGTACCATGTGACTTTTCTTTATTACTTTCTCCTCCCCCTCCCCGAGACCAGGGAGGGTTTCTCTGTGTAGCTTTGGAGCCTGTCCTAGAACTCATTTTGTAGACCAGGCTGGCCTCAAACTCTCAGAGATCCACCTGCCTCTGTTTTCCAAATGCTGGAATTAAAGGCATGTGCCACCACCACCTTCTTCCTGGAAACTTCAGATTACTGCAGGAAAATCTACTGTTCATTGTGGAAATCTTAAGCATAATTCATATAGACATTAAATTCATATAGACGAAATGGGCATGGAGAAAAGTAAAATATTTCCTTAAAATCTATCTTCTTTTTATCCCATACCAGATGGCTGCTGACATGAGACAGAAATTATGAATTCTTCTTTTAACAACATGCTTGGATTTAGAGAAGGATAGCCATTGTCCAACTCCAAAGCCAACTCTGATTTTTAAATCAAGATGTATACATGTCTAGATAATCAAATTTTACCATACTGATGATACAGCATCACAAGTCAGATTTCTCTTTGCTTGTTATTTCTTTCTAGATAGCTATATTTTCATTTTTGGGCATCTAGATGTCCAAGGTCTCTTGACTCTTTTGAATATGAGTATTTTCCTGCAAAGACAAGAACAGAACACAGACTCAACCCTTATGAGTTTTTGTTGTTGGTGGTGTTGTTTACCACCTGTATGGTTGTCACCTCTGTGGATGAGCTGTCATTTCTATTTCTCAAGAGGTTTCTCTTTTTCAAACTGAACATTTATTAATTTTGATAGTATCCATAGCTTTTTTTCTCCTGTGGAAACAAGGGTGAAACCCCTTCCCCAACGTAGCACATCTCCTAGTTTCCATTGTGAGGTCAACATATCCTTGAAATATACTGGTTGATTCAATTCAGAAGTTTTTTCCATTATCCAATGTCTCTCTCCTTTCTCATTAGCATTAAGAAAATTCAAGGCTAATAGAGCATTATGCAATTTATTTCAGGGGGTATTTTCCATCGCTTTCTGTTTGTTTAGCATATCCTTTATAGTTTGATTTGCTCTTTCTATAACTGCCTGACCTGTAGGATTTTTGGGTATACCTGTAATATGCTTTATATTATACTAAACAAAAAAAAACTGTTTCATTTTCTTAGACACATATGCTGGGCCATTGTCTGTCTTTATTTGTGCAGGTATAGCCATGATGGCCATAACTTCTAATAAATGCATGATTACTGAATCAGCCTTTTCTGAGCTCAAGGCAGTTGCCCATTGAAAACCTGAATAAGTGTCAATGGTGTGATATATATATTTTAATTTTCTAAATTCTGTGAAGTGGAACACATCCATCTGCCAGATTTCATTCCTTTGAGTACCTTTTGGGTTAGTCCCTTCAGGTAGCAGTATTTGGTTATAGAAAGAGCAAGTAGGACATCTCTTTATAATCTTATTAGGTTGTTACCAAGTAATAGAAAACACTTTCTTTAAACCTTTGCTATTGACATGATGTTTCTTATGAAATTCTGAGGCCTTCAGCACACTACCAATCAATAATCGGTCAATTTCTGCATTACCTTGAGCTAGAGGACCTGGCAGACCCATATGGGATTGGATGTGTGTTATGTATATGGGACAAAGCCTGATTATGTCTTGAACCTGAATGAATAATCAAGTCAATTCTGTATCATCTAGTATAAATTCAGTAGTTTCAATATGCAAGACAACTCTTTCTGCCTATTGTGAATCAGTAACTATATTGAGAGGTTCTTTAAACCCCTTAGTACCATGAGAATAGCACATAACTCTGCCTTTTGGACAGAATTATAAGGGCTTTGTTCCACCTTACTTAAATCTGCTTATTTGTAATCTGCATTTCTTGATTTATTTGTATCAGTATAAAATGTATGGGCTCCAGTTATTGGTACATCACATACAATTCGGGGAAGAATCCAAGTAGTTCTCTTTATAAGGTTAATTCTATCACTTTTGGGATAATTGCTATTAATTTCTCCCAAAAAATTAGTATAAGCTCTTTGCCATGGTTCATTGTCTTCCCATAATTTTTTAATTTCATCAGTAGTAAAGGGTACTATAATCACTACTGGGTCTGTACCTGCTAGTTGTCAAAGTTTCAATTTTCCTTTTATAATTAGTTCAGCGACTTTTTCCACCTAAGTTTTTAATTTTTTACTTGGTTTATGTGGTAAAAAGATCCATTCTAAGATAATATCTTCCCTCTGCATTAAGACTTTTCTAAGTGGTTTGGATCTCATCATATCAAAGTGACTTCAGGGCAATTGAACTTCTTACAAGGCGGCACAGGGGTCCAACAGAGACTGTTCCAGCAAACATAGCTTTTATGGCCTTTGACATCTACCTTCAGAAGTCAGAGGGTGTCCTTTCCACTCTTAGTCACAGGCTCACTCAAACTCAATAATGAAGAAGGGCTTGGCCCATCGATTACTGCTGGAAAATTTGTGGACATGATTTAAAATTATGTCTTCTCTTTAATGGGGCATTCTGGCTTTTTTTCTTTTTCTCTCTCTCTTTCTTTCTTTCTTTCTTTTTTTTTTTTAAGATATGATCTCACTATGTAGTCCTGGCTGGCCTGCATCTTGCTGTGTAGATTGGGCTTGCTTCTGTCTTCCAAATACTGGGATTCAAGGTGTGCATCACCATGACTACCCAATTATTATTATTTTTTTGAGTCAGGTTCTCACTCCAGCCTAGGCTGGCCTAGAATTTACTGTGCAGCCTAGGCTGGCCTCAGACTTTGGTAGTTCTCCTGCCTCTGCTTCCCAAGTGTTGAGATTACAGGTGTTGGCCACCATATGCAAATTCAAGGCCAGCCTAGGCTCTGAATTACATGAGATCTTAAAGAAAAAAACAATAAAGAGAAAAGAAGACTATAAAAGGGCCTGTGAGAAGGCCACACACACACACACACACTACAATTTTAACAATGAATCTCACTTGTGAACATCTTCCCCACCCCCTCGTGCCCCCACTTGAGAAAGTGTCTCATTATTGCAGCTGAAGATCCTCCTATCCCCATCTTCTGAGTGCTAAGACCACAGGTCTACACCACAACATATCTAGCGCTAGGAATTTTACCTAGGGCTTTGGTCTTTCTTTACCAATATAAGACTACAAGTTCTCGTTTTGGTATTTAAGAGAAAAAGGCTTTCTAAAGCTCATTCCTAGACCCAACACAAAAGCTGTAAAATAACTATGATATCCAGTAAAGATAAAATAATCTATCAAGTACAAATAGTTTGCCACAAATGTAAAGATGGTACTACAATTCTTAAGAACTGTCTAAGCTACCTTATCAGACTTAAGAGAAACCCATAGCTTCTCTCAATGGATAGAAATAATTATGGGCTGGCAGGATGGCCCAATGGGTAAAACCCTGTCTCCAAGCCTGATCACATGGGTTCAGTCCCTGCATGGGATCCACATGCAGAAGAAAAGAATCAGCTACCGTTATTTGTCCTCTGACTTCCACCTGTGCACTGGGGCACACATGCCTCATCCTCACCAAATATAAACATGTAGACAAAAATTCAAAGAAGTAAAACATTAAAGATTTAAGAATTAAATTTAAGATTTTATTTAAAAATAAAATCTCTTGACTACCTTGGCATAGCAATGTATAAAGAGTTTAAAAATAAGCATAAATTGGTTTTAGAATCATTCCTGCTAGAATCAAGAACACAGGCTTGCTGTGGGCTGCTTAAACATTATAACTCAAGTTCTATTCTCTGTAAGAGAAAAAAAGCTATTGAAGGAAAAACAAAGAAACATGAAAATATATGTAGATAATATCATTTCTTACAAGAGATTCAACAAGAAAAAAAATAAGATAACTATCTTAGCGTTATTGCTAAATGTGGGATCAATATGAAAAATCAATAGTAGTTCTTCATTCCCTAGTAACAGGAAACTCATATACCTCTGCACCAAAGATCTTTATAGACACAACAGAAACAATCTTAGATGCTTAGCAACCTAATCAAGAATGTGCAAAACCTTCATGAAGAAAAAAACAAAAAAGGCACTAGAATAAAACGAGCATAATATTAATGTCAGACTAGAAAATTAATAGGGTAAGGATTATAATTCTGCATAGTTCACTGTGTTTTCAAAATTCCAACAAGGTTTTATTTTGTTTTTGTTTTTGTTTTGTGGGACTTGACAAGCTGGCACTAAAGTCACTACCTAGAGAAATGGTCTAAGAGAATGAAGTGCAGTTTGCCCCCCTTTCCCCAGGGAAGAATGTTCATTGTAGAATCACGGTAATTAGATACCATGCATCAGTATTAAAAAAGAGCAACCCAGTAGGACACAGGTGAATATGGGGCCTGATAATTGATAAAGTGACTATCATAAACCTGGTAGGTTCAGGGCATATTGACTTTCTGTCCTAAAAAGAAAAGGAAAAAGAAAATTTCTGCCCTAAAAGGGAAAGGAAAAAAGAAAAAACTACATTGGTATCTCATAATCTTATGAGATATGGGTTTTTACATCTAGAAGTTTTCAAACTGTTTCAGGATACCTTTTGGCTAAAAATTAACTGAAATTCCCACATCTGTTTGCTTATGTGAATTATATCCACTGATCTTTATTACATTAGAAATTAAAATAAATTTATAAGTCATATGATGAGATAACACACACTTCATTAGTCATCAGAATGATGACATCATTACATGTTGTTCAGCCTCTGAAAGACTCCACTGCTCATGAAGAAATCAGAATGGAAGGGACAGTATTTTAATAATATAAAAATGGCTTTGGCCATGCAAAAGTGTTCGGAGACTCCAAATTTCTCCATATTACAATTTAAAAACAAACAACTTCAACAAATTCAAAGCTAAATAAATGTCTAAACCTGAAAGAAATTCAAAGCTTTGTTAACTACTAGAATATATTGTAAGAGAACAACATATTATGACCTTAGGAAAAGTAAGGATCCCCCGACATCGGTAGCACAAATTGTAAAGAAATGGTAAAAAAAATTTGAACACCCTAAGTTTAGTACTTCTGTTTGACCAAATACCTCAAAAATGAATCTAAGAAGAAAGCCATTATCTGAGAGGGTTGACTCTAGCACACATGTTGTATTAGGTATTTCTCTGCTGCTGTGGTAAATGCCATGACCAACATCATCTTAGGGAAGAAAGAGTTTACTTTGGCTTTTCGTTCCACATATCCAAGAAGGCATGGCACGAATAAGAAGCTGGCTGATTACATTACATCTGTATACAGGAAGACACCGCACGAGTAGGAAGCTGGCTGACTATGTTACATCTGTATACAGGAAATATACAGAAAGTTCAGGAAGTGGGGCAAGGCCATAAACACTCAAAGCTGTCTCCCAGTGACATACCTTGTCCACCAAGGCTGCACCTCCTCAGGTTCCATAATCTCCCCTAACTGGGGACTTAGTGTTCAAATCCACACTCCCATAGTGGCTAGTTCTCATTCAAACCATCACATTTGCCCCCCAGCATTCATGGCTTCATGGCCATCTCATGATGCAGGATGCCTTAAAAAGTCTGCCTTAAAAAGTCCTGACAATATTCAAGCCTCCACATTGTTCAAAGTTCCAAAGTCTCTTCTGCAACTCAAGGAAAGCTCTTTAACTGTGACTCTTTGTAAGATATATAGTTACATACTTTCAGCATAGAATGCCATTCCCACTCCAAAAGGGAAGAATAGGGCACAGTAAGGAAACACTGTACCAAAGCCAACCCAGAATGCAGCAGCTCCCTGTAGTTTCTTGCCTAATATCTGGGGTTTCAGTTTCAAATAACTTAAATGGCCCCACCCCTCCAGCTTTGTTGTTTGCAACATATATCTCTTTCTGGAGCTGGTTCCACTCCCAGCACACAGCTCTCCTTGGCAGCTGTCTCACTGCTCCCGCATCCCCAAGAGTTTGGGCATTTCATGGAAACCTAGACTTCACCTTCAGAGATTCTTGCAACGGCCTCTCAGGAACACCTCATAGCAGCTCCGACACTGTATGTACTTCCTGGCCTCCTCAGCTCTCTGAAACCACAGAGGAAGAATCCACAATGTAACGCCCCCCATCTTTCATGCATCCAAACCCAGCACCACATGCATGACACTGCCAGTTCGGTTGCCAGCTTGGGATGGACCCTGGATTCCTAGGACCACAGTTGCAGAAGCTATGTTGCAGAACCCCTTGAACTCTTTTATTTCACAAATTTGGGGCTTTAGCTGGGGAGGCCTTGCCCTGAGGGCATCTTTCCTATCCCTGTGCAGAGCAGGAGGCTTTTCTCTGAAGGTGCGCCATCTCAACAATTGCAGTCTCTTGCAGCTTATGCTGTGGCTGCAACATTAAACTTCCTAATGCTCTTTTCCCTGCCATGCTGCACATTTTTTTTATTTCTTTCTGCTCTTCTCTTCTCTCTCTCTCTCTCTCTGTAGAGTAATGAGAAACAACCATGCCACAGCCTCAGTTTTATGTTACCTTGAAACGTCTTGTGCCAAAGAAATTAGTCCATTACATTTTAATTTAGCCTCAGGTAAGTGCTTAGAATATGGACAGAAAACAGTTAACTACTACATGAATGGCCTCTAACTCTGTTGCTAAGAGACTGCTTGTTCCTCAATGAAACATTATGAATTGAGCCTCTAGTCTCTACTCACCACACTTTTCTCAGCACTACTGTCTCCCAGAATCCTATCAGAATGGTCCATTAAGTTCTGCATATAGTATTCAACACTTTTACTATCCCAGACTTCCAAAGTTGTCCATATTCCTCCAAAGTATAACATAGTTTCTTCCCAGCAACAACCTCATTCCTCTGATAATTCATTTTCTCTGTTTACTGTGATAAAATACTATGACCAAAAGCAACTTAGAGAAAGAGTTAGCTGGGTGGTGGTGGTGCATGCCTTTAATCCCAGCATGGGGTGGGGGAGCAGAGGCAGGTGGATCTCAGTGAGTTCAAGGCCAGCCTTGTTTACAAAGTGAGTTCCAGGACAGCCAGGAAACCCTGGCTCAAAAAAAAAAAAAAAAAAAAAAGCAAAAACAAAAACAAACCAACCAAACAAACAAGTTTATTTTCACTTATGGCTCCAGAGAGATAGAGTATTCATAATGGCAGGGAAGCCATGGCATAACAGCAGGAGTAGTAAGCTGGCTGATCACATTTGAAGAAGAGAAAACAGGAAGTGGGGCAAGCCCAACCCCAGTGACACACTTGCTCCATCAAGGCCACACCTCCTAATCATTTCAAATAGTACCACTTCCTAGTGACCAAGTATTCAAATCTATGAGCCTATAGGGTCATTCTCATTCAAACCACCACACTCCCTAAAGCCTGCCCCTAGTGACACACTCCAGCAATGTACTTTCTAAAGGCTTAGTAATCCCCCCTAAACAGTACTACCAACTGTGGACACACAGTTATATGCACACCTATAGGAAACACCTCTCATCCAAACCATCATATATGTCAGACAAAGCAGCATACAGACAATATAAATTTATTTTATAAATAAAAGGAAGGCAATACAATCCATTAGAGAATTGAGTAAATAAAAAATTCTCACTAATAATCAGAAAAATGCAAATCAAAACACTGCAGATAGTAAAAGTTTCTAAATTGGATGTCATTATGGGTTGGCAAAACTCTAGGAAAGTGAAATATCATTTGTTGCTAGTGAAACTGTACATTGACACAACTACTTAAGAACACAATTTAGAAATACCTTGTCTAGGTGAGATGCTTATAATCCAAAAACATCTAAAATTTAGAAAAATATTAAGACTACACATAAGAAATTAATTCATGTGCATAATGATAAATGTTTATCAAGCTCCAATCTACACTAAGCATCATGTCAGTACTAATATGCAATGGTTACAGTATATGTGGCAAAGGGGCCTAAGTCCCATCTATTCCCAGTGATATCATGCAGCTTCCAAACTCTAAAATTTAGATACAGTTCAAAGAAAGGAAAGGAATTAGCCAAAATCCTATTTCTGCCAGTGTCTTAGGTATGGCTTTTACTGCTGTGAAGAGACACTATGACCATGGCAACTCTTATAAAGTATAACATTTAATTGGGGTGACTTACAGTTTCAGAGGTTTAGCCCATTATCATCATGGTGGAACATGGTGGCATGCAGGCAGACATGGTGCCAGAGAAGGAGCTGAAGGTTCTACATCTTGATCTGCAGGCAACAGGAAGCAAACTGAATCTACACTGAGTGTAGCTTGAGCATAGCAAAGCCCACCTCCACAGCGACACACTCCCTCCAACAAGGTCTCCAACAAAGCCACTCTTTCTAATAGTGCCCTTCCCTATGAGCTTAAGGGGTCCAGTTACATTCAACCTACCACAGCGAGGGTTGGAATAGAGCCTTAAAACTGAAGTTGAGTTTATCTGTAGAAAAAGCACTTAGGGGCTGGGGAGAAGGCTCAGTTAATTAACTGCTTGCTACACAAGCATGAGAATCTGATTTCTCTCCATAGTGCCCATATAAAAAGCCACGTGTAGTGGCATGTGTTTATAATTCCAGCCCAGAGCCTGGAGAGGGGTCTTTGGGGGCTCCACTGGCCAGCCAGTCACATAATCAAGGAGCTCCATGCCAATGAGAGATCCTGTCTCAAAAAAAACCCAAAAACAAAAACCAAGATAGCAGGGTCCTGAGAAACAACAGCCAAGATTGACCTCTGGCCTATAACACATGCAGACCACCCCCTCATACAAAGGAAAAGAAAGCATTTTGTAACCATCTAAGTTTATGTTGCACTTCTGAGTTTATGAAGAAAGGCAACATGGATGGTATTGATGTAGGTGTAGGCAGTATAGGGAAGGAAGAAAAAAGGAGAGGAGCCTGGGAAATGAAAGAACAAGTATGATACAGTAATAAAATGAAATAGTCATTAGGATAGAAGTTGTGACCAAATATTGAAAGGGGGTGCAGATCTGACTCTCGTGAGGTTTAAATTAAAAAAAAGAAAAAGAAAAAGGAAGGAAGAAGGAACAAAGGAAGGGAGGGAAGGAAGGTGAAAAAGGGAGGGAAGGGGAAAGAGAGAGGAAAAAACACAACAGAACCTGTGTTATCCAATGCTTCCAGCTCCTATAAAGTCCCAAGGATGGGCCAGGGCTGGGAGGCTGGAGAGAGCCAGAGGAGAAGACAACTAAACTAGATTTCACCTGGGGAGATCTTTTTCTTCTCGTTTATATTTAGTAATTTGTAAATGTTTTTGTTTATTTTACAAACACTATACTCATGGGTGCATTGATTATGAAAGTGTTCTGTGGAAAACCCCCATGGAGTTACGGTCTCCCCCACCCCTTCCAAACTGCCAAACTCAGAAGCGAGTGTATACAAGGGCTCTTGGTGTAGAAAAATCTAACTTTTCAAAGTCATCTAATTTTGATCCCTTGCTAATTTTTTAAAAATTCTGTTTCTCTCCTCAAGGACAGGCTCTTGAGTTCAGTAGATGACAAAGTCTGCCCCCTCGATATCAATGGAAAAGATGGTTAACATCTGAATTATAAATTCCCAAATTCTTGGCTCCTGTTAGCTTTCTTAGCCGTGACTGATAGGTCTGAGAGGACTTCCTAGGGAAGAACACTTAGGTTGGCTCATGCTTTCAGAGGTTTCTGTCTATGGTTGGCTGCCTCTGCTACTTTGGGCTTGAGGTAAGACTGCACACCATGGTGTCTAGAAGTGAGTGAAGAAAGAAACTTGCTTCATGGAGCACAAGAACAGAAAGAGAGGAGGGGACTAAGGACTACATGTAACCTTTAAAAGCACATCCTTGGGGACCTACTTCCTATAGCTAGGTGGCACCTTCTAAAATTCCCACCACCTTCTAAAATATTATCAGCTAGGGACAAAGTGTTTCCCTCATGAACCTGTGGGGGATATTTAATATTCTAACCATGACAGTTCCCATGTCTGTGTGTGTGTGCTTATTCTCATACAGTCAACTTCTTTGTAAAATGCCAGTTTGATAACAGGTTTAGGGAAATGGCCATATATAGTTGATGGCTGTGTAATGAACAAAGATTTTGAACTATCTTTCAAATTAAAAGTACATGTGCCTATGGACACAAATTCTGCAGGGAGCCATACGCTTGCATCCTTGCAGTTCAGAGGTAAAACAATTCCATATTTGGCAATGCTTCAGGACTGAGCGTCCATGCGCTTCCCACATGCGCAATAACCTAAGTGTCCCTAACCAATCCCGAGGACTCCGGTGCCAGCGGGACTTAGCAGCCAATCAAGGTGTGAGTCACATCACTTCTCCCTATATAAGCAGCCGCCATTTTAGATCTCTCTCTCTCGCCTCCCGCTCTCCCTTCAACCTAGAGGCTCTCTTGCCTCCCGTTTTTCCTCAACTGAGTGCTCTCCAATAAAGCGTGATCCGGGAAGAATCCTGAGTCTGGCTGTTCATTCCGCTGGTCGGGAGTCAGCCAGAAAATTCTACTTGTGAGAGTTTATCGGCAAACCTAGTGCTAATAATATGATATCACAGCAGCAGTACCCTCCCATGGAATTGTGAACTACAATACCACAGGCATTCAGTGAGAAGCAGGTGGCTGATCAAACAGCCAAGCCCTCACTCTGCATGCACTCTACTAATGCAGAGGACATCTAAGATGCAAAAATCAGCAATGCAGTGTGTCCCTGTGTTATCGGTGAGAAGAAAAGAAGGCATGCATGTTTGTGAACACCTAGAACTCTGCTAAAGGGAAACTCGAGGAACTGGTAATAGTGGTTACATGTGGGGAGGAAAACAGAATTGCTGAGGGAGAAAAAAATACATTTCATAATGTACCTTTTCCTGCCTTTGTGTATGACTTGTACGTGTTCAAAAGCAAAATCTGCTTGAAGTCAGAGATAGCCATTTGCTTATTCATTAAATTCAAATAGATTTCCCACCCACACATGAGTGTTGTTTTTTTCTCTTATTCTTTTGGTATTTTTTGGGGGGGCCACCACCCAGCTCCCAAGTAAATCACACATGGAGGCTTATTCTTAGTTATGAATGCCCGACCTTAGCTTGCTTTGTTTCTTACCAGTTTTACTTAAGTTATCCTGTTTACTTTTCCCTCTGGGATTTTATCTTTCTTACTTCTGTGTATCTTACTTTCCTTCTTTCTCCATGGCTTGCTGTGTAGCTGGGTGGCTGACAGTGATGTCTTCCTCACCTTGTTCTCTTTCTCTTTATGCTCTCTGCCTGCCAGCCCTGCCTATCCTTGCTCCTGCCTTGCTATTGGCCATTCAGCTCTTTATTAGGACCATCAGGTGTTTTAGACAGGCAAAGAATCACAGCTTCACAGAATTAACCAAATGCAGCATAAACAAAAATAACACACCTTAAAATAATATTCCCCAACACATGAGTACTTAAATTCATTGTGAAACAGCAATTCTTTGACAGTTGAAGAAATATACCACACAGTCAAGCATAAACTTTCAAAGAGAACATTATCCTGTAGGCTAAATTTCCTTCATCTGAAGACAAGAGGCTAGCCAGACATGCCTGTCCTGTGCACAGTACTTATAAGCAGGAGGTAGGAGGGATTAGGAATTCAAGGCCAGTCTGAGCTACACAAGACCCTGTCTAAGAAAGCTAAAACTAAATTAACCACCAACCAACCAACCAATTAATCAACTGAGGCTACTTTCCAGGTGGTACCATTCATGGATTACCAAGGAACCACCTAACCCAAAATATTCCCTCCTATTTGCACCAATCCTAGAAGCTCTTGCTTTATTTTATTTTATTTCATTTCATTTCATTATAAAAGCATCCCATTAGCCTGTGTTCTGCTGCAGATATTCAACATGGCTCCTCTCATAACATCAGGGTAGGTTTGCAGGTTCTCTGAAGTACGCTGTTTCTAGAGAAACAAAATTAGAATGTTGGAAGGAAGATGAAAAACTCATATAACCCTACAAAGAAGTTGATATTTAGATACCTATCATAGGACTTCCTGGGTAGTAAGGGTCACTATGGGGACACTAAGCATTTAGGAGAAATTAAAGAAAGGATACAATTTAAACCAGGTGTCAGATATGCAGATTTATGAAGTGCACCCTGACTTACAGCCAAGTGAAGCTCTACACTGAAATCTTAGAAAGGTCAAAACTAACTGATTGAATCCTAGGTCCCTGGGTATTTCAGATGTGTGTGGGAGTGGGGGAGCTGTCATAATAGCATGCCTATTATAAAACTTTTATATGCATCATCTACTCCAAATATATGTCGATGTATATTCTCAAAATACTGGTGTCATATTGGATGAGCAATGTTGCTGTCATGATGTGTGTTCCCAGGAGCGGGTAAATTAGTTCTAGTAGTTCAAGTAGGCTTTCCTGCTCTTGGTGGCATTTCAGGGACTCCCACACAGAAGTGTGACCCTCCCCAGTGGGAAAAATATGCAGTGTACCCAAAAGTATCTTCCCACAGAACTCCTTTTCATGACAACATAGCTCAGACTGCTGTTGGGGACACTGGATTTACTGCTATTCCTGCTCTGGCCTCACCTCCCATTTCTCCCTGGATCGTCACTTTTACCTTGTTTTGCCTTACTCTCCCCGAATGACTACATACCATGTAGGATGCTTCAAGCCTGGAAGATGCTGATGATGCGATGTGACGAGGAAACTGCCACACCAGGTCACTTTCAACACTAACAACCACACCTCAGTGCATGGGTTCAAACAGGAGGCTCTTGCTGGTGGTTTGAGGATTTAGGGAATAGAGTCTCATGGTCTGTCGAGGCTGGCCTTGGACCTGGTTAAGTCCTGTGTCTTTTGAAGCAATTACAATGTATAACAAGAGTCAGAACAGTGTCAAATTAGAGCAGATTTGCATGTTGCATCTCAGGGAAGCCTGTTCCTTGGGTACCATGGTGCTCTCTGGAATGATACCTTGCCCTTCTTTGGCCTAAGAAATGGATTTTGGACTTAGGGTTCCTTGAGGAAATTATATTGTTTTTTTTCTCACTCATTTTCTTTGATTCACCTAAAATTTTTAAATTCTGGCGAGGTAAAAATTAAATTTCACTAGAGTTAGAGGTTTAGACAGTAAAACACAGATATGAGAGTCCTGACCAACATTCTCTAATGGTGAGAGATGGAAGTTGATCGTGTGTCTGTGGGGGTGGGCTGGGGGGTGTCTTAGTTTACTATCTATTGCTATGATCAAGTATGATGACCAGAAACAACTTGGGGAAGAGAAGGTTCATTTCACCTCATAGCTTTATAGTTCATCATTGGCTTAGGGTTTTATCACTGTGAAGAGAACTCCATGAGCGACCACAGCAACTCTGACAAATGAAAACATTTAATTGGGGCTGGCTTAGAGTTCAGAGGCTTAGTCCATTATCATCATGGTGGGACATGGCTGTGTTCAGGTAGACAAGGTGCTGGAGAAGGAGCTGAGGGTTCCACATCTTTACCAACAGGCAGCAAAAGGAGACTGTCACATAAAGACCTCAAACCCTCCTCCACAGTGACACACTTTCTCCAACAAGGCCACACCTACTCCAATAAAGCCACACCTCATAATAGTGCAACTCCCTATGGGCCAAGCATTCAAACACATGAGTCTATGGGGGCCATACTTATTCAAACCAACACACTCATGAAGGGAAGTCAGAGGGAACTCAAGGCAAGAATCCAGAAGCTGAAACTGAGGTAGAGGCCAGGGAGGAATACTGCCTACTGGTTTGCTACCAATGGCTTGCTCAGAATGCTTTCTTATACAACCTAGGACCACTTGCCCAGGGTGACATCACTCACCGTGACCTGGGCCCTCCCACACCAACTATTAACCAAGACAACACTCCCACAGACTTGCCTACCAGCCAGTCTGATACAGGTATTTTCTCATTTGAAGCGCCTCATTAGATAATTCTAGCTTGTATCAAATTGACAAAAAAACCCTGTGACAGCATGCGTGCGTGCACACATATTTGTGTGTGCGTGTGTGTACATGCGTGTGAGTGTGTGTGTGTGTGTGTGTGTGTGTGTAGGGGGCAGAATATATGAATTTAGGCTTTCTCCAGCCTTAGTGTTCATCTGACTATTTTGTCCCATTTTTTAAAAAATTACAAAGTTGTCTTTAAAGAGTTTGGAAAGTAATTTGTTTTCTTTCGTCTCTGGAAAGAGTTGTAAGATGCTGTGCACTCACAGTGCACAGCAAACAACAGGTTAAAGTCAAAGTCTTTCTTTCCCGTTCATTCCCCTGAAGCTCCACAGTGCAGAGCTGCCTCATATCCTGACTCTGCTTTGTAGTCATTGTGTTCATCTCACATTTCCTGACTTTTTCCAGCCTTTTCTTCTTTCTTCAGATCTTTTCCACTGTAATTTTTCCCTCTCTTTTTTATTTGAGAAAGGGTTGCAGAGGATGACCCTGGACTTATGACCCTCCCCAGTGCTGGGATAATGGGTGTGGTCACCCACCTAGCTTCCTCCTCCTCTTCTTCCTTCTCTTCTTCCTCCCCTTCCTCTTCCTCCTTTTCTTTTTTCTTCAGTAACAGAAACTGCTTTAGCTTCTCTTCTGTTTTCTGCACCATCATTCCCCCTTCGTGACCTCACCTCCATGTACTCCATTCGCAACGAAGCTGGAGAGAAATAGAAGGGCGGAGATGGTCAATTCTTATAAGGACACTTCTCTACAAATGCTATACAATATACATATGCATGTATCCTATACAAAATGTTACTTTCTGTACATACTACCTGTGCGTTATGTTGAAGTCCAGCAGAGTGCCACTATACAGTCCTTTTCACCGTTTAAAAGACTGACAAATTAGTGGTGCAATAAGACATTTTTTGATGCTCCTGCAACCAGTTCATTTTAAAAATTCATACCACTATTCAATATCACAGCATAGCAAATGGATTTAGAGTTTCCCCCCAAAACAGTAATTAAGTCATATATTATGAAAGCAAATGCACAAAATATCCAGGTATTGGTCAATTAAGTGAACAAAGCTTCCCATCTATCTTCCTCTGGTTAGATAGTCTGAACTCAGATGAAAAGGCCCTTTGTGTCTTTCTTATGCTGAGCATGATAAGGGAACCATTGAGCAGGAACTAGGTCAGCTGCCTTCTGCTGCTTATCGCTCATCAAAGCCTGCTTCTTAGCCTTAGAAATTTTATGTCTATTAAACGGATTCCTCATTGTCTTCTCTCCACGCCAGAAGGCTGTGAGCTAGTCATGCGCATTCTACCACGTTTTATAGCACAGTGGGGAAGGGGTAGCTTTCTACGATCTTTCCAAATTGTGATTATTTTTGACCTGCCTATCTAATTGTTTGCTGAACAAATACTTCACATTTAAATTATTCAAACATATATTCAGGCTGAGTCCAAGATTACGGAGTCAATGATAGGAGAAATTTTGAACAGAAAACAAAAAAGCACAAGGCTAATGGCACAAACCTATAGTCCCAGTGCGTGTGAGACTGACACAAGAGGGTCAGGAGTTCAAGACCAACCTAAGTTACCTGAGACCCTGTCTCAAAAACAAAACCCAGAACAATAGCAATAGCAAAGAAAAAACAGACTTAGAAAAGAGACTCTCGGAAAGTAATACAGGTTCAGCTGTGATCTGAGTGTGAGCTATGCCCCACCGGCTCAAGTATTTGAACATTTGGTCTTCAGCTGCTTACGCTGTTTTAGAGTTGGGGAACCTTTAGGACAATGGTTCTTGACCTGTGGGTCATGACCCCTTTGGGAGGTCAAACGGTCCTTTCACAAGGGTTGACTAAGACCACCAGAAAACACAGATATTTACATTATGATACATAACAGTAGCAAAATTACAGTTATGGAGTAGCAAGAGAAATTTTACGGTTGAGGGTCACCACAGCCGAATTAATGGGTTGCAGCATTAGGAAGGTTGAGAACCCCTGCTTTAGGGGGTGGAACTTTGACAGGGGGAGTGGGCAACTGGGGTGTACTAGGAGGTTTTACAGCTCAGTCTTATCGCATGCCCCATCTTTGCTTCTTGATCAGGGAGTTAGTGTCACCCACATCATGCTCCTGCCACCGTGGAGCAGCCAGTACCACACCTTCTCCCACCACGGTGAACTGTATCCCCCTCAGACTACAGGCAAAAATAGCAATTCTTCCCTTTAGTTGCTGCTTGTCATGTGTTTGGTTACAACAATGAGAAAGGTAACTCATACTGTTGTTGCTTGTTTTCGGTCAGAGTGAAATCAGCATCCAATGGTGAGGACCACGTCCTGTTGCCATGGCAATGATTGTGCTGTCACAAATTTAGTGCTGTGGTTTCACAGCAAAGAGAAACAGATGGTCTGGAGAAGAATGAAGGGTTGGAAGAAGGCAGAAGCATAAATGATAAGCAAAGACGACGTCACTGTAGCTTTACAAAAGCCACTTAGCAAGAAAGAGCTCAACCAGATAGAACTACAAAGCATTTTCTAGGGAGAGGGAAACCTTGGATACCTTAACTTAGAATGGAGTGCTGGTGAGAAAACGAACAGCTGATGGACCATCATAACTCACGGCTGACTCTCACTCCTGCCCGGGCCATCACCATATGGACCATTATTGAAGTCAGAGGTGTGGCTAATGCTGCCATATATTTCAAGCAGGCACATTTTTAGACATGTTTCTTTTCTGATGATTAACAAGCTCAAAACACAGGCTCGGACAGCTGTGTTGGAGAATTTAGAGCCTACAGAGTAGAGTCAGGTAAACCATCTTGACCCTGACCCAATCCTGCATCTACTTTGGTACTATGGAGATCAGTGTCCACAGACAAGACAGTGTAATTGAGATATTCTGAGATTGACAATGTGCTTATTTTTTTAAAAAAAAAAAACTGTCAGCCTAGACTTTTTCTGTCATAATAAATAAATAAATAAATCCCTAAAGCTTATTGCTGTGGTATGGATGTATGCCTCCAAATTTTCTGTGTTGAAATCTTTTAAAAATATATTCATTTTCTGTGTATGTGTGCCTGAGTGTATGTGTATGCACAATGTGTGTGCAGGAGTCCACGGAGGTCAGAAAGGTGTTGGATCTCCTGGAGTTGCAGGTACAGATGGCTGCGAGATGTATGTGGGCTCTGGGAATCGAACCCAGGTCCTCTGTAAAGCAGTAAGTGCTTTTCACTGTTGAGCTACTTCTCCAACCTTCCTATGCTGAACTCTTAATCCCCAAAGTAGTGGGTCTCCTCCTGCTCCTCTCATCCTCATCCTCCTCTTTCTCCTTCTTCCCTCCCTAACCCCTTCCTGCTTCCTTCTGTTCAAAGCAAGCACACATATGTGCACACCAAACCTCTATTTATGTCCAGAAAAACTTTTGTCTTGCCCAAGGTTGCTTTCTTTATTAGGGAGCTTTCAGGTGGAGGAATGAGCACACATGTGCGCACGCACACACACACACACACACACATACACACACACACACACACACACACACACACACACACACACACACACACTCATGGCCCAGTCCTAGTTCCTAGATGACGAATTACAGCAGCACTGGGCCATTCTCATGAGAAAAGTGCTTCATGTCTTCCCCGTGTCCTGAAGAGCCAAAGAGCAAGGCTGTGAGAGCCTGGGGAGCAGGGTGTTAGGGTGCAGCTAAGGCAAGCTTCTTGCCAGAGCACTGTGAAATCACCGCCTTTTGATAGTGTCTTTAACTTGAATTCACATTCTGGCTCCTGCACTATTTCCAGAGAGACTGACAAAGCAAAAGTCCCATCATTTCTAATTATGCCAAGTTTGATTACTTCAAAGTACCCTTTCAGTGCATTCATATAGGGAAATGAATGCTCTACTATGTATTAATGATGGCTCCGTAGTGATGAATTTGCTCAGATCATTCTGGAAGCCACTGTACTGGCCTAAAGGAAGATTTAAAGCATCGTCAGCACAAACGGTCTGCCCTTCCCTCTGTTAGGAAGTCTCTCTACTCTGTAACTTCTAGGTCCCACAGCTGAGTGGGCGACAGTGGCCTCAGCAGAGGTGGGTGAGGGGATAGGCCATGGCCGAGCAAGGCACTGTTGACTCTCCACACCGGTGCTGCGTCACCTTCCCCTTGTGCCACCGGAGCTCTATCCGGTGGATCTCCAGCTGAAGTCATTGAGGTGCCAATCAGGCTGACCCAGAAGTGCATTTCTGTCCCCCTTCAGACTAGTTGTCATGCTTCAGCTCTGAAAGGTTACAAACAGTTGAGGACCCTCCCTCACTGGATTCCTAGTCCTGGGGCTCGGAGAGGCACGTTTCCCTTCCCTACGGCGGCTCGCAGCCTCCTGGCATGAACAAGTCCTGGGCTCAGGAGGACTTAGCTAAGGCCCTGGCTCTGCCTTGCAGGGTGGTTGGATGACCTTAGGCAAACTATTTGAACTCTTGAAGTCTTTCCTCACTTGGAAACTGTAATGATAATCTCTGCAAAGCTCTCCTGAACACACGCAGGGAGAAAAGAGAAAAATCAAAAAGCATCTCATTTCTCAGGCTCCCTGCAGTTTCATTTTCTGCCCCTGGAAACTGATTTCCTTGCCCTAGTCTGGAGAGTGAGATGAGCCCTGTCTAGAAAAATGCAGGGAGAAAATTGTATGGCCACCTCTCCTATGCAGGCTGGTGGGTGTTTAGGAAAACGACATTAATCCAAAGTCCCCTCCCCACCTGCTTTGCAAGAGGAAATCTTGGAACTTTTGAGTTTACAAGCCTGAAATATCTCTTTGCCTTCAGCTTAAGTAACTACAAACCATCTGTCTATCTTAAGACTGACAATATGCATAATATTGTGGCCATCCAATATGCTGTCATGCCCTCTGTCCAGCATACATCTGAACTTAAGTTCAGAAATTTCTGTGTATGCATACACACATGTAGCTCTTAGTCTCAGACTCTTTCCTCTTTACACCATCTTTTTCCAAGTTGCCGGCAGAGCGAGCTTTTCCTTCCTTCTTGTATTTTCTTTTCTGCCTAGCTAAGCTCCAGGTTCAATTAACCAAGAGCAACTGCCACCTGGATTTGCTGGTAATGAGGCTAGTGCAAGTCAAATGGCAGTAGACCTGATAGAAGTGGGAGGTCTAGCTATACAATCACCTTAAGGGGGTGTTTTCATCTTCCCTTAATTCTGAGGCTGGGCCCAGATGCATGGGTATGTATGGTTGTGCCTGTTTGTCATGGGTTATCTTCTTTTTGCCTGACTGGGTAGAACCTACCAGACAGATGAAATAGGGAGGAGAGCCAGCTCTTTTTGGTTTTCCTAAATGGCTGATTGCTCACTATTCTCTCCTCCAAACTACATTTGAAAGGCTATTTGTTTCTGACACTGAACTTGTGGGGGCACTTGTGTGACTTTTCCTCATGAGATGAGAACAAACATCTGCTTACCCAAGACACTGACAACAGGCAATTTCACCAAAGTCCAACTTGGTGAACTAATGAACTTATTGGGATTACTTACAGAGTACAGGTAAAGTGTTACAGGATCATGGATGACTCAGAAGCAGCTACATTACCAAAGGCCCACCTCAGCATGTGACAGCTCAAGAAAATAGAATCCCCTGAGCTCTTCCAAATGCCTTTCAGGCAGTTCCACAGGTAGAGAGTCTCCCCAGCTATACTTACTGCTTTTAACCTTGAGGAAAGGATTTGTGAATCATATAAGTTTTAGGACTTTTCTGAGCCTTGTGAGTTGTTTATTTCCAGAGCTTGGTAAATTGTTTGCTTCCTGAGCCTCAGCAAGCTTCCCTCTAATTTGTAAGTTTAAATTCAGAGGAAATTGCTACACACCATTAGCATCTTGCTCTTTTCCCCCAAAAAAGGTTCCTCCCTGAATCATACTTAGAGTAGGACTGACCAAGATGACACGTGCGGGAACTGCAAGGAAACCATGTGGAAGGGTACCAGGTCCTTTGAAAGAACGTGTCCTATTCACCACAAGTGACAACTCCAATCTGCAAAGGATGTTTGTCCTCTTTAGGTTAATAGGAGTTGGAACCCGGCTTATTCTCACTTTACTCTAGTTTCCTCTTTAACGAGCCGAGAAGTTTTCAGTCCTATTTTCAAGCAGAAAGTTGCTAGTATAGGGCATCAAGTCACTTGCCCTCCTAGATTATTTTCAAAGTGTCAATTTTTTTAGTCATCCAACACAAAACTTGTCTTCACTTTCCTTCTTAGCTCCATGACCAACCACTTAGGCCCTTCCTTTCTGGGACTCGACATAGGAAAAGAACAAAGACAGTATCTCCTAGTCCCAAGAACAGTAAGGGTCTTTGCACAAGCAGCCTTTGTACTTAGGCTGTATACCCAGCATGCCTCTTGTCCTTAACAGCCTAAATTCCTCAGTTTCCCCACATTCTTTTTCATACTGTTTTGTTTTGTATAAAACAGTCTCACCATGCAGTTCAGGCTGTCTTCAAACTCTCAATTCTCCTGCCTCAGCCTGAGTACTGGGATTAAAGGTGTGCATTACCACACCCAACCTCATTCATTCAAAAACCAAAAGCAAGTCCTGTTGCCAGTAGCTTACAGTAGGGCTCTGGAACTTGGGTCTGACCCAGGCGAAACCTTAAGCAAGCCTTCCTCTGTCTTCATCTGCAGCATCTGCACAGGGCCTGATGGTGTAGCTCATAGACCGAGTCACTGTAAAGTCAACTGAGTTAGTGTATATGCTTGAGCACTGTGAGCTGTGGTATCTCTACTCATGTCAGTAGTGATGGATTACATTCTGTTTTAAATTGTGTGTTATAGTATGTGTTTATATGTGGGCATGATTGAACTGTGCTGCATGTGTGGGGGTCAGAGAACAACTTCGTCCAGCTGGTGCTCTTTTTCCATCTTTACATGGATTCCAGATATCAAACTCTGGTCATTAGGTTTGTATGACAAGCATTTTGACCTGCTGGCCATCTCACCTGCTGCCATATTGTTAATAATAGTAGTTTATTACTAATTCCAAGTCAGCTCTGCTGTTCTCATGTAGAATCCTAGGGTGTTCTGTTCACCTCCTCACTCTCTTTCCAGTCATTTCTATTATTCTACTTGATCCATCCTTTCCAACATTGCCATTCCCTGACCCTGAAGCATACACACAAGTGCACATATGCACAAATACTAAAACTCTTTTTCGCCCATTATCCTAATTCCTGATCAATGGTTTTTTATTCATCACACATTTACATTTCCAAAATAACTCTATTTTCATATTTATCTTCCCTGCATAAAAAGTAGATATAGTAGAAACAGCAATCAAGGGGATGTATCAGTTCAGGAAACAGGCACAACTAGGCATTTTAATAAGAAAGGGATTGAAAACAATGAATTAAGTGCTAATAAAAGGGATAAAGAAACTGAAATTATATTTAAAGGGCACACCATAATAGCTACAGAAGTCAACTGTCAAAATTGCCTTTCAATGTTCATTACCTGGGCAGTTATTGGCACATAGATGTTGACCTCAAACACTTATCTACAACAGCAATAGAAAAACAACTTCCACCTCAGGATACCTTCTAAATCACATCAAAGGCAACTTTCTGATACAATCTAGTTAGTGTTCAGAAATCTAGGTGCAAGGGAGGCCAAAAAACAAAGTTTCAAAGTTTTTTGCCATCTAACCTTCAAGAACACATATAAGAGGCTTTAGGAACAGATGCCAACCCATGCAATAAAAATATAATCTATATTCCTTATAGATCAGGGACAACAGAGCTGTGGTTCAACAGAGAACTTGCCGGTAGAATAAAGAGGTTTTCAGGATTACATAGTTGTGACTATTAGATTATTCCTGCATTTTTTTATGTTTAATACATCTAGAGTAGGTATTTTTAAAAATGTGCCAGGAGACTGTTTGAGGTCATAATAAAAAATTCCCTTGTTTGTTAAATAAAACGTTTTGAACTGTTGTTATGTGTCAAGCTATGATAGATACTAGAGATTTAGTAGTGGACAAAACAGAAAAAACTTCTTGGAGGGTTTGGGAAAGTGGAACATTAAATTGCTTGGCCACTACTCAGGTTCAAGGACAATCTTTGCCACTTAATCACTGTATTGCTTGAACAAGTTGTTTACGGTCGCCAGACAGGATTTGAGATATATGCCGCCACACCTTACTCCTTTACTTCACACTTGAGGACTGAGCAGCTCCCTGTATGGTTGGAGTGAAAGGAGTATAGGCAAAGGCGGGATGCCATGCAGAACCAGATGGTAAAGGTGGTTTCCAAACTTTTAAAAGAGTTTGACTTTAACTCTGAGGGTACTTCTGAGCTCCTGGAAGATTGAAAGCGAGAGAGTGGTATAATAATCACACTTATCCTTTTAAAGACATTCCTTTGGCTGGAGTGTGGGCAATAGCCAAGAGTAAAGATGTCTAACCACACTTTAATAAAAAGAACTGGGGAGTGGTAGAAAGACACAGTGGTATCATTCTGGAAGCATCCAGCAAGTAACTGGCTAGAAAGCGAAATATGCTCGTGGTTGTGATCTATATATTCTTTTTTGTCTTTCTTTATTCTCTGTTACAATTATTAATTCATCTAATCTTGTCTTATTGATTCCTTTTGTCTCACTATGTAACCCTGACTGTCCTGGAAATCATTATGTAGACCAGGTTGGCCTCGAACTCATAGAGATCTGCTTGCCTCTGCTTCCTGAGTGCTAGGATTAAGGGCACGCACCACTGTGCCCGGATATCTTATTGACCTTTTAAAGACAGAGTTTCTGTATATACCCCAGACTTGAAATCCTCCAACCTCAGCCTCACTCCAGATGCTAAGATTACAGGTATACGCATTTTAATTAGGGAAAAAAATCTTTTAATCAGTTATCTTCTTAGGACAGCTGTGCTGTCTGATCTGTTGGTCTTTGGAAATGCATGCCTACAGAGTTATTTAACATTATTCCAATGTCAAGCTTTGGGTGGGCAAGAAGACGATGCATTTGCCTTGGTGGCTCTCTAGCTCTTCAGTGTTGCTTAGAGATACTGTACAAGGGCTGGGAGATGGCTCAGCAGTGAAGAGCATGTGCTACTCTTGCAGAGGTCCCAAGTTCAGTTCCCAGCACCCACGACCGGTCCCTCACAACTGCTTATAACTCTAGCTTCAGGGGAATCTGAGATCCCCTTCTGGCCCCCATGGGTAACTGTGTGTGCGGTGTACTCACGCGTGTGCACATGCACACCCAAAGATAAAATAAATCTCATAAACATTCTATTCATTCTCTTAGGACAACACTTCAATCTGAGCTTTGCTAAGTAGCCATCTTAAAGGGCAACAAGAAACATGTCACATAATCCTAACATTCATCTTCTGGTTCCTGAACTACTTGTTATAGTAGAGTTTAATCTGGTATGTTTGGAGTAACAGAGATGGGACAGAATCCCTCACAAGCCCACACAAGGGATGTGTGGAGGCAGACCTACCTCGGAACACTGCTGAATGAATCAAGATGGCCCTGTGATGTGAGACGAGCTAAAAGGATTCTTTCTCCACAGAATGAACCAAGGCACAGAAAAAAGAAGTCCAGAGTGATGGAGCAAGCAAGAGGTCACACTCATTCTGAGCCACGAGAAACCAAAGCATTCTTATGGAGCAGCAGGACAAAGAAGCTTACAGAGAAGGGGACACTAGGACACGACACAGATGACACACTATACCAAGATATAACAAGAGGGAGTGATCAGGGGCTTCTAGATAAGCACACTTGCATCCTTGTGTGTGTTTGCAACACTTGTCTCAATATCTAAAATCTACAGCAAAGCATCTTCCACTTGTCCACGACTGCATTTATCTAAGATTGCCTAGTTCCTTTTCCAACAGCTTCTTTCCTCTTACCAAACCAGAAAGTCTCAGGTTTTTTCTCTATAAGGTACTAGAGTTCCTTTCAAAACATGTATTCTGGGGCTGGAGAGATGACTCAGCAGTTAAGAGCACTGCTTGCTCTTCCAGAGGACATGTGTTCAATTCCCAGCACACACATGTGACTCACAACCATCTGAAACTCCAATTCAAGGGGATCAGATGCCATCTTCTGGCTTCATAGAACACCAGGTACTACACATGCAGACAAAACAACCATGTACATAAAATAAACCTAAAAATTGTAAACACTAACCCAATTATTTTTTAAAAATCTATTTTACGTGTGTGTGTATGTATGTGTGCATGCATGCACATGCACGTGTGTGTGCACATAAATGCAGGTGCCTGGAGATGCCAGAAGATGGTGTCAGATTTCATGGAGCTGGAGTCACAGTGAGGTGCCTGACATGAGTTGAATGTGGGTTCTCTGGAAGAGTAGAATATGCTTGCAATTGCTGAGCCATCTCTCTAGCTTAATAATAGAGCTAGTTAATATCAACAAGGTGTTTTCTGGTTTTGATTATACTTTGATATTTGTGCTATGTTTTCTTATTCTTGTGACATTGGGAATATAATTTTGCCAAGCATCTTAACTCTGCTCTTACAGTACTGCTCAGTCTAAATGCTTTGGATGGGGTTGGCCTTCTTGATAAGGCCAATCAATTAGAATATTTCCTCTTTATAGTCCCAGTGACTGACCAGGGATGGCATATAATCAGGTCAACACTAAGCAGCTTATCTTGAGACTCTTTTTATACTTAATATTTTTGTTTATGTGTATGGGATGTCTGTGTCTGTGTATGTGTACCTGAGCGTATGTTCCTGTAGAAACCAGAGACGGCATCAGATCCCCATGAAATTGAGGTCATAAGTAGTTGTGAGCTACCTCATGTGGATGCTGGAAACTAAACTCAGGTCCTCTGGAAGACCAGCCAGTGCTCTTAATGCTAAGTCATCTCTCTAGCCTCTTCCTTGAGCATCTTGCTCTTGTTCTCAGAAAAGATACTGCCTGGGCCTGTGAGATCATGACCCACACAAGGGTAACGCTGTGCAAGGCTGTCATCTGGCTCTAATATGGAGGTCTTATATCTGAGAAGAAAGCAATCACAGAAGAAAGCAAACTAGAGATGCTGAGAAAAGGAAACAGAGTCTTGAGATTATGTAAATCCTGGCTGTGTGTAGGAGCAGATCCCAGCACTTGGGAGGCAGAAGCAGGAGTACTGCCATGAGTTCAAGGTTAGCCTGAACTACATAACATGAGCTTCAAGTTAATCTGGGCTACAGGGTCAGATCTTGTCTCATATAAAATTATACATACATACATACATACAAAAATGAACGGCTATTTAAACCCTGTGCCTAAAGCTAGAAACACCCTTTAGATTGCTCAGTCTCATAGATCAAAATTCCCTCTTAGGACTAAACCTTTTCTCGAGTTTCTGTTATTTGCTTCTGAAACAGTTCTGTGTAATATAAACACACATAAAAATCTGGAAGTGTGCAGCTGCCAAGTTTGTTCTACCTCTCCCGGGCATGGGATGAGTATAAATTCTAAAGATTGAGATCAAAAGATTGAGAGACGCAATGTCTTCCTACTACTCCGTTTCCTCTGCAGTGAGTTTAGTTACTACCAGCAAGTTGCCACCGTGGCTCAGCGGTTGCAGCTGTGTTCTAATAGGCTCAGTCACCGGGTGAAGTTATAGGTTAGTTCTGACTTAACAGCACAAAGTATTGATCTAATGGAAAAATACTCTGTATTTTAAGTTCCCTGTCCTTGACTTACTACTCCCTAGAGTCTGTGTTTTCCATTTTGGTGACTTAAAGGCAGGAGGCAGAGATATTCTCAGATGACATTTCAGGGAATAATTTTACTTCTTAATCAATTAAACTTCGTTCCAAGTCTCTTAGAGCTGATTTCTCTAGCTCCATTTCTGCTCTTGGAAAAAGAAATAGAAATAGAAGTCTTGGTATCTTCAGCCTCCTGGCAACGTGATGTTTGTACTATCACAGATATCTGAGAGACGCAGGGGAGAAAAGACTGGCAAATAACCGATTTTGATGAAGAAATTCATTAGCAGACAGGGGTTGTTGTAAATAACAGAGGACTTTCCTTCTTTTATTATTGAACCAGCAATATTGCTGTGTTTAACTGAAAGCCAGGTTTTAAATTTAGGAACATTGTTTATTTGTGAAATGGGACTTGAACAATTAGAAATATTACAAGCCTGAGTGAGCTCTGAGGCTGAGTTTGGAACTGGAGAAAGGGGACTCTTGCTGTAGGAACTTGTGGGCTTTTTGTTTGTTTGTTGTTTTTGTTTTTTTTTAAGACATGGTTTCTCTGTGTAGCCTTGGTTGTCTTAGAACTTGCTCTGTAGACCAGGCTGGCCTCAGACTCACAGAGATCTGGCTGTCTTTGCCTCATAAGTGCCTGGATTCAAGGTATGCACCACCACCACCCAGCAGGGACATTTTTATCACATTAATGAAGTAATGGTGTTTGCTTGTAGAGAAACAGGAGCATAGTTGCAATCCTGTTAGCCTTCTCCATGCAGAGAAGTCGAGAGCACAAAGGAGAGGGTGCAACTCCAGAACCACAAGAGCTCACGGCTTCCTCAGAATCGGATTTCCTTTTCTACCAGAAAAACAGAAACATTTGGTATATGACCTGGTCCATGAGCTGAGGGAGCCCCACTTTGGGTGTACCTTTTTATTCTCATTGCAAGAGATAGTCCCTAGTAATGTTTTGAAAGTCATCTTCATAAACATGGAGTTATTTGTTATGAGAATATGCAACAGGACTGGAGAGATGCTCTCAACAGCAGTCAAGAGCACATGATGCTTTCATAGAGGACCAGAGTTCAGTTTCTAGCACCCATGTCACATAGCTCCTAACCACCTGTTACTCCAGCTCTAGGGGGCTGTATGATGTTACTTGGCCTCCTTGGGCACCACTATTCATATGTACACTTAAAGAATTAAAAATAAAATAAGTCTAAAAATCTATTTCAAAAAGAAAATACACAATAATTTTCATTAAATAAATAAGGAGATCAATGAGCGTGCCTGAGTTGACTTTACACATGCATGTTTCATATCAAGCCTAGTAGACACGCCCTACCAGGATGGGATTTACATGGGAAAGTGCTGGGGGAACAGGCCTTTGTGAGCCATTTGGAGGCTTACCTGGTTGGAGCAAGGTGCATGCAGTGGGAAAGCAACTGACTCCCTTTCAGCCTAAAACAATGTCCAGCGGCTGGAAAGTTGAAACATTAGACCAAATTATACTACCTAGGTTAAAATAAGCGCCCCTAGAAGTAGAGCACTATAAACATTGTATAAGAAGTGGTATCCCTAAGTCTGTAATTTCCCCCACCTCTGGATCTTATTAATCCGTGTTGAAGTCTTCATTCATGTTAATGTCCCTGTCTGCTTACTTTTACTAGTTGGTACACAGATTACTGGCACACCCTCAAACCCATTCCCTTCTGTGCTTATTTCATTCAGCAACGTCCTTTATAGCTACCGATAGAAGAAGAAAAAACCACTTTAAAAACAATGGGTGCATTTTTTATATCAAGCAGTTTGGCATAGAATTGACAGTATGCCTTAAGCAAAACTAAATCCACAAACAACAAGCAAACTGCCCTTCACTCACTTTTTTTTTTTTACCCACATCACAAAACAGAGTCCATGAACCGCAGCACGCATCTTATGGATAATAGTTCGAAATGAATTTTAATGTGTTTATCCGGCAGGATCTAGGCAGTCTTATTGCAGGTTATAGTAGCTATCTTAACAGCCTAGAAATAGGCACCTTTCCACTTGAGAAAATAAAGGCTTAGCAATGAAGGACTTGCCCAAAGCCCATTTTAACTAGCCAGTGGCTGAGCCAGTAAGCCACGTCCTACCTTCTATGTTTTTTCTTTTCCTCCCCCCCCCCCGATAGAGTTTCATATAACCCAAGCTGGCCTAAAACTTGCACTCACTATGTATGCCACACCCAGTCTATGCCACGCTGGGGAGCAAACCCAGAGATTCATGCATGCAGCATGAAAAACTTACCAACTGAGCTACATTCTCATCCCCGGCCACCATGTCTTCACATTCTAACTCCAGAGCCCTTATTAGGTAAATATGAATATGTTCAAGAATATGAAGCATGAGAGATAATATTACAGAGTCAGTATGATGACTCAGTAAGCAAAGTAGTGCACCACAAGTTTGATGATTTGAGGTCCATCCCCAGAACCCACACTGTAGGACAGAACTCCCACAAGTTCCCTTTGATTTTTTTGCATGCATGTCTTACCCCTCCCCAATAAATAAATGTAAACTATTAATTATTTTATAAAACAGACTTTTAAAAGAGACACTGTTATGTTAATACTCTAAATTTAGAATTTAAACTGTTAGTTAAGGCGAAGCCTACAAGGCTAAGAATGTAGACTGAGCTGTGTTATAAACCTGCTTCCCTCCTGCCTCTCCTAAGCATTCTCCTTAACTGTCAGTATGCGCTCAGTGGTCTACCTACATCACCAATGACCAGCACATCTTCGGGTCTTAGTAGATGCTATTATCTTTATTTTGTGGCCAAGGACCAGTGAGATGGCTCAGTCAAAAAAGGTGCTTGCCATGCAAACTTGGGAACTTGAATTTGGTCCTTGAACCCACATAAAGGTATAAGAAAGAACCAATTTTGATTCCCACATGAATGAAATATGCACACACCACACATAATAATAATAAATGAATAAATAATATAAATAAATATAGCTGGTAGCTGGACATAGTAGTGCATGCCTGTAATCCTAGCACTTAGGAACTGGAGGCAGAAGATTCAGGAGTCAAGGTTATCCTCAGCTCTATGATAGTTCAAGGCAAGCTTGAATTAAACAAGACCCTATATTCTCACCCATCCCCCCAAAAAAAGAAAGGAAAAAAAGACGGATAAAGGGGAAAACAAACAAAAATAAAGCTAAACTAAATAAATGTCCAAATATGGTTGCTCTGGCATAAAAGTAAAGCAAACGGAGAGTAATTAATGTTGGCTACAGAGTGGAGCCTTTGATCAAAATGACCAGCATGTGCAACTGGCTTTGAACATACCAGCGTCTAAACCCAGATCATTCATTTCTCTGTGCTTCTATGTGCTCCTCCCTGAAACAGGATGCACTTAGAGACTCATAGAATGTGAAGCAAATTAAACAGTGCATAGTCCCAGGGTTTCTGAATGAGCGCTGAATGTAGCTACTGTTACTCATTTGTTGTGCTTTGGGCTGAATCTGAGGGTCTCCTGTCTTTATATCTGCTCCTCCCTAGGTGACCTCATTCAATCCCATGACTTTAAAAACACTCTATACTAATATATATCTCCTGCCAAACAGATCTCTCCAAATGTGAGGCAGCTCGTGTCGCTTCTCTACTAAGAACCACTGCGGAGGCTTCCTTCCCATCCCTCTCGCTGAAGCAGCCAGAGCCCCACGGAAAGCCTGCGAGGCTCTAGGCGCCCTGTCCTAGTTTGCCCATCATTCCCCACCCTTTCCACAGTTTCCTTTCTCAGCCACACTGCTGCTGTGTGTTGAGCACCCCTCAACACTCTCACTCCCCATTCCCTTTCTACTTCCCATTCTGCTTTGTATGTGCATCCCCGAATGTTCATGCAACGTGGCCTTTTGTGTGATTGAAGTTCTTGCTCCAGTACTATCTCATCCAAGAGCCTGTCTATCCTTGGCCCCTCTGAGAGAAGACTCTTTCCTTTTCTGTTCCTTCCCCTCGCTTTATGTTTCTATATGATCTGGTTACTAATGCATCTATTCATTTTCTAATGGTCTTTTGTTTTTGCCAAGAGTGTGAACTGAATTAAAGTAGGAACTTCATTTTGTTCACAACCCCTAAATCAGTGCTTGGTATATGGCAGGCATTCAACAAATATTTATTGCTTAACTATAATTATGTTAATTGCCCAGTTTATAAAATCTCTTGCTCTTTCTGCCCCACTAATTTGCATCGTATGCTAGAGAAGTTACAAACTTCTTTGTGAATTATATTGGTTCTTAAGACTCTTATATTGAAACTAGCAACTTTGGGGCCGGTAATATGGCTTGTCAGGTAAAGGCACTTGTCACCAAAGCTAATAACCTGAGTCTCATCTCCAGGACCCACATTGAGGGAGGGAAGAGAGAATCTACTACTGTAGGTTGTCCTCTGAGCTCCATAGTAGTGCTGTAACACATGTGTGTACACACATGCACATGTACAAAGTAATAAACATTTCAATAAACTGGAAAATTTCTCCATAGTTGAGGTTGATCTACTATTCAGCAGAAATTAAGAAATAGTCATTGCACACCTGCCACAAACTCTCAGATAAGAAATCTTTATTTCTTATCTAAGGGCTAGAGAGATGGCTGAGCAGGCAGAGGTACTTATTACAGAGTCTCATGGCCTGGGTTCAACCCCTGGAGCCCACATGTGGAAGGAGAGAACAGACTCTTGCAATGAATTGTTAGAAACTTGAAGCCTGGGAAAGCAATACTTTTGCTTCTGAATCACTAAGCTAATTATTGGTTCTATATTGCATCCAAACAAAACATTTGACCATCCTTCAAACCTTTCCTTTCCCCCTATTTTAAGGCATAGTCCCAAACTTCTCTATATTCCATCCATCCACAAAGACTAAAAACTACAAAATCTACCTTATCTGTCCCGCCACTGCCTGGCCTCCTCCTTTGCCAGCCACCTAAGTCTCAGGCCAGTACCATCTGTCTATGGCTGCAAGCCTCCTCTCACATTCCCATCTCTCCATTTGCTTTCCTCCCAGCAGCCAGAAATCTCATGAAAATGTAAATCATCCAGCGCTCTTCTGCCTAAAGGTTCCCAAGGCTTCTTTTTGTTATTCCACTATAAGTTAGTGATTCAGAAAAACTTCTGACCCATTATCCTACCCCCATGTGATGACCGCCACTCACTTCTCTACTCGTTTCCAGCCTGCTCAGGACTTCTGGTTCCATGGGCTTCCTTTCAGGTTCATGAGCACAGGAATCCCTATCCTGTCCCTAAATGTCCATACTAGCAACTCCTTGGGCACATGGGCCCACCTTAAATGCCATGTGCCCAGAGAGGATTTCTCAGACCACCCCTTTGTCCAATCTGTTCTGTCAGAGAATGAGTTAATTCATTTATTATGTTTTGCACAATTGCACCTATTATTTTTCTTTCTGGTTATTATCAGCCTCCCTCCCGTAGAACATAAACTTAATGGAGAGGCTTGCTTTGCTCTTTCAGAGGGGCTCCTAACAGCATCTATTAGAGAGTGACACTCCAGGAGTAAGGATGAACTGTTAACTGTCTCAGTTTGGACAAAGTGATGAAGGAACATGTGTTTCCTAATACCTAGCCTTAGTGATTTCCTCATTCATATTTGCTCAAATCCATAATTGCTTCAATCCACACCAAGAACCAGTGTGAACAGAAGGGCTCTCAACCCTCACTATTTCTTAGTAGCCATGGGTCAAGACCTGGACTTCTTTCAATCGTTTAGAATCACTGAAAAAGGGAGAAAATGAAGACTATCCGAAATGAAGACTATTGAAAAGAACAACTGTTATTTGTCACTTAATATATTGAGGCCGTGAGAAAGAAAGTTCCTAAGTTCAGACATTTTCGGAGTTAGATGTGGAAGGGAATGTAGACAGGGAGAGAAAAGGAGTGAGACAGAAAAACAAAATCTGAAAGAGGCAGGACATAGCCCGCACACCATGCTGTAAGCATGCAAGGCTCTGGGCTTGCTACCGCTTCTTGCCACGTAGATAAACTAAGATGGGGTGATGCAGTGAAGTGGAATGGGGAGGATAGAAATGATAGGGTCAGGCATCAGGACCAGTGACGCGAAAGAAGCTAGAGAGGAAGTGGGACTGATCCGAGAGGAGAGCAATACAAAAGCAGCTTCGGATCTCGCCGGAATTGCAAGCGTTAAAGGGAGGCGGGGAGTGACGCGGTTTGCGTCTAGAGCGGCTCCTTGGAGTCCACAGCATCCACCGCCGGAGCCTCGCCTTCCTTTCTCCGTCTGCAGACGTATCGAGACACAAAAAGAGGCAACCTCTAGACCAGTGCGAGAGACCTACTCCCATCATGACCGAGACCACAAAGACCCACGTTATCCTGCTGGCCTGCGGCAGCTTCAATCCCATCACTAAAGGGCACATTCAGATGTTCGGTGAGTCCTCCCGCCCACCCCGGAGGCTGCTTCCGCTGCTCTACTCTCGCCAGTATCAGGATTTTCCAGGGCGACTGGGCAGGAAGGCGTGCGCCCCTCCGGAGGGGTGCGCCTGCTGATCTGTCTGGTGCCAGGTCAGCCCCTGCGATCATCGCTAGCGAGAGCCGACGCAAGCTGCGTTTTTCCAGGCTTCTCTAGCTTGGGGCCAGATCGCCTCGCCGAGGGCCAGGGGTGGGGGAGGTGCGGGGTTCGGGGTGGGGGGTGAATGTCCTCTGGGGTGGGGTGGGGGCTCCGGGTTATAGTCCTGGAGCGCGACGGTGCGGAGATTTGACTACTTGGCGGGCGAGGGTAGGCATGGGGCAGTGGTTGGGGTGCGAAGGAGGAGAGGGTTGGAGATAACGTGCTGTTTGTTTAGGATAGACAGAAATCTTGAAGGAGTTAAATGTGCCTCCGAGACACAAACACTCGCACACGACACACCAGTGACAGGGACTGGGGTTTCAAGGAGACGACTACCGGGTTTGGCCGGCGATTCCTGGTGGCATAGGGACAAATGTTTGGGGATTGTGGCTATGTATGGCCCGGAGCGGTGAATCCTGACTGATGGCGAGGGGTACCCCTGACCAGCTTAGGTTTGGTTCTGGCTGCTTAGGAAGGGGAGGGGGCGGGGCGGCTGCTGCGGGAGGTGGTCCATGAGCAGGCGAGATGGATCCGGGTCCAAGTTGGCCAACGTTCTGTCCTGGGCGGCGATGGTACTCGGAAGCCTTGCGGCTTGAATGTGAGGATGGATGTGTAGATGTGCATGAGAGTGGGGTGGGGACGCGTCTTCACGAGTTTGTTTTTGAGGCTTGGGGCGTACAGCGAGAGGGATGGAGCCCCAGCGTCTGGGTGCGTGTGTAAGGTCCAGCAGATGATTGTCCACGCAGTATGGAGATTTCTCGCCACCGGTACGGAAGCCACGCGGCTCGGAGGCTGCTCGCAGGGTGTGTGCGCGTTTAGAGCCCTGAGAGAGGGACTTTAAAATCAGGAATTGAGACGTTAGAAGTTGGGGGTGCTTTTTCCTGGGACTCAGGAAAAGTACGCCGGAGATGGGAGACGGAACGGGTGAGAGGCCCTGACCCTGCCCTGCGGTGAGGCGCTCTCCACAGGCGGCGGTGCTGAAACGCAGCGCACTGCCACTGGCTGCGGGCACACGTGTTTGCCCAGGGCTGGAGGACTGCCAGAGCTTTCCTAGGCTGTTTAATGAAAGCCACAACGTACCCATAAAGACGACCCCCAAATGCTCAAGCTAAAAATACCCGTCTCTAAACCTAAAAGGTGAATCTTCACTTGGCCCGACGATTAAAAACTCATGACAAGGTTATAAAACTACCCTGCACAGGGTAGATCCGGTAGCCACCTTACAGACTGGGAAGAGGGCGTCTAATTAGTAGCCGTCCCTTCCGCGTTATTCTGTAAGCTTTTAAAAGTGTTTATTCAGAGATGGCGCCAACTTGTCTGTTAAACAGAAGGCTTTGTTACAGCATCAAGGTAGACCAGCTGCTGGGTGGGTCACCTTCTCAGTTTTCTGAAGTAGCAAAACCCAGGCATTCCCCACTTTTTACTTTCCTGTGAGTCCAGTGTCTTTTCTCTTGTATTATTCGTCCTCGTCGTCCACTTTTCCTTTGGCGGTCTTATGTTGATACTGTTTCCCTCTCCCTTGGCCAGGAAGGATGATGCTTCCTTGGAAGTTCCTTAGCTCTAGGAATCTTTAGTGGGCCGGTGGGTGCCCCTCTTTTCTTTGAACTAAGGATGTGGGAAATCCAATTTGCTGTAGGACCAGAAGTGGATCAGATATTGATTGAGTGCAGGAACACTGTCTTGCAGCTGGAGAGGTTGGTAGCAGTGATAAGGGGGAGCAGGGATGCTAACTTGCCAATTCTCCAGGAGCTTTGGGGATGGACTGTGAAAGCAGGCATGGGTTGTAGCAGAAGGTTTTACATTTAGAATAAGTGAAAGGAGACTTTTGACCGTGGCCATTATTCACTTCCTCGATTGGTGTCGAGGACTAATCGAGAAGATCTGTCAACAAAGCCTCCTGAGGATTCATTAAGTGTAACCTAAAGAGCAACACAGGAAAAAGCTGTGATGCACTCACAATAGGTCTAGGGAGCTTTCTACCTAATGGAGGCTCTTCTAGAAGAACATAAACATGTGACAAGGAAGCAAGGAGAGGAAGATAAACTGGATGTTGTGGACTCTCTTACTGGTATCTTTGATATAGATTTGGTATCTTATTTTCCTCTTCTTATGTGTGTGTGTTCATGCATGTGCCGCAACGTTCATGGGGGGGGGTTCAGAGGACAAGTTGAGAGAGTTGTTGCTCTTCTACTATGTGTACTGGGCACTGAACACAGGTTGTCAGCTTTGGTGGCAAACACCTTTGCCTTCTGAGCCATCTTAACAGCCCTGCAAATCATGTTTTTGTTTTCATATTTAGCTATTGGAGACCCTGTCTCAATTGTATCACCCTGCATGGCCTAGAATCTACTATGTAGATCTGGTCAGTCTTGAACTCACAGAGACCTACCTGCCTCTGCCTTTTGAGTCCTGGGATTATAGGCCTGAATTGATTTTATTTCATTTTATATTTCTTGATAGCGAGTCTCACTCTTAGCCCAAGCTGGTTTCAAAGTTATAGTAATTTTCCTGCCTCAGCCTTGCAAGTGTTGTAACGGGCATGCACCACTATGCTTGGCTTTATAAATTACTTTTGCCTGGGCAGTGGTGGCACAAGCCTTTAATCCCAGCACTGGGGAGGCAGAGGCAGGCAGATCTCTGTAAGTTTGAAGCTAGCCTGGTCTACAAAGCAAGTTCTAGGACAATCAGCACTATTACACAGAGAAACCCTATCTCAAAAAGTAAATAAATAAATAAATAACTGGTATGGCAGTTTCTAGTTAAAAGCGTCTCATGCATGTTTCAAACTTGTTCATATTCACAATCTTAAAAGACAAATATCACCATCTCTTTTGTGAGAGGGAAACTGGTATTCAGAGACTGAACAGGTAGCAAAATGATCTGATCTTGAGACAGGGTCTCAAGTACCCCAGGCTGGCCTCAGCATAGCTGTGCTGCCAAGGATGACCTTGAACTCTTGACTCTCCTGTTTGTTTCTGCCTCCTGAAGGCCAGGGTTACGTGAGTACATCACCACTCCCTTGACTGGGCTGTCTGGAGCCTTACACTTCAGATCCCTCTTACAGACACTGCTGCACTGCATGAGCCAGAAAGACGTGCTCAGTTAATCTGGCTGGGTTGTCTATTGAACACTATTTCCTTTAGAGATATACTAATTAGAATGGAACTGACCATCAGCTGACTGCATTCTGGGTGATGCATTCCTTTAAGAGTTTTTTCTCACTGCAAGAGAGACAAGTTTCCATCAACTATTTCATTTTAAAAGTGATGTTAAGATATTCTCCCATGAACACATAAGTATTTAACATAATTAAAGTATCAAACTTTCTTTAGATGTGTGAAATTTGCTGGCACATGCTTATAACCCGGAATTCGAGATGCAAAAGTAGTTTAAGGCTAGTTACATGAGACACCACCTCAAGAAAACTTTAAATTCCTTTAGTAGAGGGCCTGTATTTTTTAAAATCCAGTTGCTTACTAGAGGGGAAAAAGAGAAAGAACATAAACAAACAAACAAACAAACAAACAGAATCAGCTCTTAGAACTTAAGAACTCACTTTTCTTTTTCGAAATGTATGTGGGTATGTTCATGTGTGTGCAGGAACACGTATGTGTAGGGGAGCATGTGTGTGAACAGGAGTACGTGAAGGATATGGGACTACTTTGAGTGTTATCCTCAGGAACTGTCCACCTTTTTAAAGACAGGGCCTCTGGCTGGCCTCTCACTAACAAACTTCGGGGACCCACTTGTCTCCACCTCCTCAGTGTGGGGACCACAAAGAGGCGTCACCAAGGTTTTTTTTAAAATATGGGTTCTAGAGGTTGAACTCGGGTCCTTTAGAAGAAAGTACTAATTAAGTCCTCCCCCAAGCCAAATTCTTCATTTTTATAAATTACACCAAGTACTAACTTGTATATTTGTAAAATATTTTAGAATGAACCTTTTCTTTACTCCAAAGGGAGAAATGAACTTATTTATCCAGTTTGTGGACTACAAAAACATAGGAAAACATAGTGTTTGTGACTGAAATAATTGACAATTTTGTACTTATTTGTAAAATGTTCTTAGGGGTAAATTAAAAGCTTTTAGCAAAGTAAACCCATGAACTAATAATGCATTTGATGGGTCAACCTCTTTGCATAAAAGGGCAATGTGGAGCTTGAAGGATTTTTATGTAAATTCTTAGCTTTCATAACTTTAAAGAAAATTATACTGAAATACCATTTCTAGCATACTAATGTATGATCTCTAATTAAAATTAATAATAATAGATATTTATATTGATATATTTATTTGTAAGTCTACCTTTGAGTAGTCAGACAGAAAGTTGAAATAGAAAAGGAAAAAAGACTGACTAATGACAGAAAAATGAAATGATTTAATTGGAGTTGAAATACATCCTGCTTTTGATGATTGTAAAATAACTAGATTTCCCAGTGTTTCTATTTCAACATGCCTTTACTTTGGGCAATTAGAAAAGAGGCATGGTCTGATTCCGGTCCTTCTAAAGGATGGTGAGACAGCTCTCTGGGATTCATCTGGATGCAGATGAAATGTAGCTTCTGTTTTTATAGCTGGTAATGAACTTGGGGGTCAATGACAGGGAACTGCCAGTAAGTAAGAAAGCATTTAAGGCACTATCCTTGTCTACATGGAGAGTTCCAGGGCATCCAGTGATACACACAAGACCTTATCTGTGGGCAGGGGCGGGGGCGGTTTAACATGCTTGAAATACTTATATTGTTGAAAGGTCAATAAACACAACATAGTATTCCATACCATGGATTTGCTTGCTATTCTATGAGAAGAATGGATTTGGGGTAAAGCGAGGGCAGAAGTGGGAGAGTTTGAGTCAAGTTCTCATTATGTAGCATAGGCCATGCTACAACTTGCTATGTAGCCCAGGGTAGCCTTGAACTTACCATCCTCCTGCCTCAGCATCCTGAGTGCTGGGATTAACAGCTATGTGCCACCTTGTCTAGCTGAGCTACAGCACAGTAGTGCCTCCTTTGGCAAAGTGGAAGGGCAGTGTGCCATTTGAACAAGAGCATTTCATAAAACCAGACTCGAATGCACAGTAGCCTTTCATACCCATCCTTATGATTGCAAGGATGATATTTTCATTAGCGATGCTGAAAGGGGAGCCATAGGCACTGAGCTGACAATGGAGGGCAAGGAGAACCTCGCAGCTATTCCCCTTTGATAACACAGGCCACCAACAAAGTATATTCAACAGAGACATCTTCTGCTCATGCCAAGAAGGGGCTTTGTTTTTGTTAGTATTCACCCTTTCTGATTTTACTGTGCTCTCAAAACGTTTCTGCCACCCCCCCAACACTCTCTTCCCTCCCCACTCTTTACTTCAACTGACACCTTTAGTTAGACTTTTCTCTTCAACAGTACTTTCTCAAGAGAACCCCCGCCGACTCCCAAATAAGCCTGGCTTCCCTAACATTGGCTTCCACACCATCTGAAAATGCGTCTGTGACGTAGCTCTCAGTTCACTTCAAACTCACATTTCATCTCAAATTCCATTTTCCACGCTACAGTTGAATTTCTATAAGGAGAGAAACAACGTGTGGTTTTTATCACGATTTCCTAATACCTAGCATAGAGTAGGTGCCCTACCACAGTTACTAAATCAATAGGAAATAAATGACAGGATAGACTCTTGGGCCAGACAGAAGAACTGAGAACAATGAAACCGAGTGAGCAGCTATCAGAACCAGGAAAAGTTCAAGATGCCTCAAGGAAGAGAGTACAGAGAGGAATGCTGCTGGAGAGGCAGGTGAGGTCTAATCAACTGTGAAGCCTTGCGACTGCTGGTAAGGGGACTTCATCCTGATAGCAGTGAAGAGATAGTGCGTTGTTTTTAAGTAAAGAAGTAAAATAGCCTTATCTTTAAAATTAATACCTAATTGGATTTTTAAGAGTCTATTATCTTTATTTATAGGTATGTGTGTGCCTTGGAGGCCAGAAGAAGGCACAGGTTACCCTAGACTTGAAGTTTCAGGTGGTTGTGAGCTGCCTGAGGTGGGTACTGGGAACCAAACTTGGGTCTTCTGGAAGAGCAGCAAGCACTCAGAACCACTGAGTCTTCTCTAGCCCTTGTAATTGAATGTTCAACGTAGGCAGAGGCTGGTGAAGGGGAAGAACGTGGTGGTTTCTTAGGCACGCATTTCAGCAATACAGAGTCAAGGCAGACGATGGCCATCTGGCTGGGCTGCTGTTACTTGGGAAGGACAATGAGTGTATCTGAAGTCACTGGGGAAGTAACTGATTTGTAAGTTCCTGACCAGGACAAATAATAGAGGACACCAGAGGAGAAGCAGATGGTGGACAAAGTGAATATGAGTGGGTTTTGCTCCAAATTTTAGGAAATACGTATTCTTAGCAAGCACTGAAGCAGGAGAAGTAAATAGTAAAGTCTCTCTGCAGCCTGGCATACCTGAACACTGTACAGAAAGTCTCTCTGCAGCCTGGCATACCTGAGTGCTGTATGGAAAGCCCCCAGGAAGCTCCAGGTACATTCTTCAAAGTTCTTCGCACATGAATATTGCTGAAGTTCATCAGTATTGCAGAAATTAAAAAGTTAAAAAAATTACCTTTTTTTAAAATATGAAATTGGAAGATAATCAAGTTCTTAAACTGACCGTTCTTTTCTTAATGTGGAGGCTGCGAAATGGAAGCAACTGCTATTATACAGTTCACAAAACTTTCCAAAACTTGCCCATACCCAAGATGGTTGTGTTAACACCTGCAAGCAGGGTTGGGGAATCCCACCAAACACATTGCTAAGTTGAAGGTCTCTATGAAGGTTATACTTGGCCTCTCGTGGTTGCTTCTCTGTGTGCGCTCATGACACAGGAAGACTGACCTGGTACAAACATGCTTTCTCTTGCTGAACTGGCTGGCCGCCCTCACGTGGACAGGAGCTCACTGTAAGAGGCAATTATCCCACCCAGAATTCATCCCAAGCCAAGGACAGTTTAGAACAGGACTTCTAAAGTTTCATCTGTTTGCATCCATTTTTCACCTAAGACAGTTTTTACTCAACCCTGGTTACATAAATATATAAAAATAGGTGTATAAACAAAACATTTAATGATAATAAATCATAAAAGAATTTATTCTAAAACAACTCTTTGAGATATATATATATATATATATATACCTTTATTATTTATTAAAGATGAAAGCAAATTTGCACGCTAATGAGATGGATGTGCTAGTTTAGTTTTACATAAAGAATCAAGGTTTGAGGCTAGGGATGTCTTTCCTTTGGTAGAGTGTCTCCTTACCATTCCTGAGATAAATCTAGTTTGGTGGTGCACTCATCAGGAAGTAGGTGGGAGAGGATCAGAAGCGGTTCAAAGTCATTCTCGGTTACAAAATAAGTCTGAAACCAGTCTGGGCTACATGAGAAGCTGTCTAAAAAACAAAATAAAACTAAATCCCTAAGCCAAACAGAAACAAAGGGTTAAATCTTGGCTGAATGTTTGATACTACAGGACACAGAATACCTTCATGTCTCTGTTACTGCTGTTTTAATGTCATAGTCATCAGTGTTGAGAATGCTGCTTCACATAAACGCATAGCAGATGTATGTTTAGGTCCTTGCAGGGACTGTTGGAAAGTCTGCCCTAATCCCCTTTTTTGGTTAGAACTATCAGAATCTCAAAGGTGAGATGGGTGTAGTGGCTTGTGTCTGGTGGGTGAAAACAGGTGGTTCTGGAAGATCACGAGTCATCTAGTTGAATGCATGAGTTCCAGGTTCAGTAATAGACTATCTCATCACACACACAAGTGCAAGTGCACCAACATAAACACACGCACACACACATTCAAGCACATATGCATACCAGACACACAATAGCATCCGCTAACTCTCATAACTAAGAGGTTCATTTGGCTTTTAAGAAACAACTTGAGAATTGAGTGAGGTTGTGTCTACCTACAATCTCAGCACTTGGGAGTTAGAGGCAGGAGGGTCAAGAGTTCAAGGACAGTATGGGGTATGTAAGGCCCCGTTTGATGCTTCCTGACACACACACATGCACACACACATACACACATTTAAGGAAAGGGAGCTGTTCACCATTTTGATTGATCATTATACAGTGCATACATGTACTGAATTCTTACACTATACCCTATAAGTTCAGTTTTTATTGTTCAAAAAATAGTTTGATTTTTTTAGTAGGAATTGAAATGTTGTAAACCATAGAGAAACATTTATATTCAAATCTCCCATATTAAACTATCTTAAATGAGGATACAACCTGATAACGCTCAAGTTTGAACTCCATTCCTAAGATATTCTCAGCCATGAAAGGAAAGCACAAAAGAGGTGTGTCTGTGTGTGCGTGTGTGTGTGTGTGTGTGTGTGTGTGTGTATGTGCAGATACAGATAGGTGTAGATATGAAGTTACTTTATATTGGCAGCCAATAGTTGTAAAAGTAGTCAGTGTGGGACTGAAGCGAGGAATGAAAATCCAGTTTTTAAGATGTTTCCTTGAACCAGATGTGCTGGCTTTCGCCTGCAATCCCAGTACTTGGGGGCTGAAACAGAAGAATGTTGCAAATTTGAGAAGAGCCCTGGCTACATAGTGAGTTTCAGGTCAGCCCTGACCACAGAGTAAGATCTTATCTCCACAACAAAACAAAACAAAAATATTCAAACAAAATTTACAACAAAGAACCAACCAATGAAACACAAAGTTTCTTTGGAAATATTCGTGTTTCTCTCTCTCTCCCTCTCTCTCTCTCCCTCTCCGCCCCCCTCACACACACATACACATTCACTCATCTTTGCTTTCGCCTTGAGACAGGATCTAACTATACAACCTTGACTGGCCTAGAACTCTCAATTTAGTCCAAGTTGGCCTTGAACTTGCAGCAGTCCTGCAGCCTGGACCTCCTTAGTTCTGGGATTAGAGTTGTGCACCACTGTGCTGGACTCAAGCATTTTTATAGGCAAGCATTGTACCATAAGCTCCACCCTCAGCCTTGAGGTTGACATAATATATTTATATCATTTTCTTCCCAGCCACCAATGCGGTGCGTTGTTGGTGGTAATTGCTTAATAAATATCTATGGCATTGCAAAATATAGTTTCTAGTGAAGTTCTTTTTAACTTTAGAGTTTCAATATTCTGATTGCTGAAAAAGAAAAGATCCTAAATATTCAAAGAGATGCATTAAAACAGAAAAAAAAAAGCCCGGCAGTGATGGTGCATGCCTTTAATAGCAGCACCTGGGAGACAGAGGCAAGTGGATATTTGAGTTCGAGGCCAGCCTGGTCTACAGAGTGAGTTCCAGGACAGCCAGGGCTACACAGAGAAACCCTGTCTCACAAACCAAAAAGAGAGAGAGAGAAAGTAAAAACTCCAAGAAAATCACAAAACGAAAAGAAAAGAAAGGAAGAAAAGAAAATCACAACAAAACCAAAGAACAAACACAAAGAAATGCATTAAATACCTTTTCAATATCAGTTTTGTTTTGCAATTCTCAACATACATGATTTTGCTTCACCAAAGGCATTTGGAATAATTCTTTTGGATTTGATGCTAAAGACCTAGGACATTGAAACTCTTTTACTAGAGATTCGTGTCATATCTCAAAATATGTAAAACAAAACAAAACAAAACTGCCTCAGTTCACAATGAACAAATGTTTCCACTGCCAGAGATCGTCTAATTATAAGCATTCAGGGACATAGATCACATTTTTTTTCTTTTGATACTTTTTGGCAGCTAGCCCCAGAAGTATTTTAGCTTGAAACGATGCTTCAGCGCCTCCATGATGTGACCAAAGCTACCCTCTTGACACTGGCTCCCTTTTCCTTCTGTATTTCACACTTTCTCAAGATTTATAAATTTCACAGTAAAGGCAAGTGCAGTCCCCACTACCGCCTTCACCAAAATCATCCTCACTGTGGCTCCCGTATCTGAGGGTTTAAAAACCCATTGCCATCCAGCTGCATAATGTCCCTTAGTCTTGGATAAGGCCCTAGGCAAGAAAATTCTTATACTTCGGGGGCTGGAGAGATTGCTCAGAGGTTGAGTGCTTGCTTCTTTTTCAGAGGACCCGGGTTTGATTCCCAGCACCCATGTGGCTACTAACAAGCATTTGTAACTCTAGTTCCAGACGATCGGACACCCTCTTCTTCTGGCCTCCATGGGCACTGCATGTATGCGCTATTCATCCATATATGAAGGCAAATCACCCATATGAATAAAACAAAAATGGGTACCCCACTTCTTAGAATTAGGGGGATAGTGAAGGTAAAAGGAGGAGGTAACCAGAGACCAGGAGAGCTGGTCCCTGAAGGGTTGGTATCTCCATGGCACCCTTGTTATCTGCATCACTATTGTTACCCACTATGTGAGTAGCCATGCGGCAGCATGTGGACCTCATTTAACATTGCTGGGCAGTGTGGGTGAACGCACCCTTAGTCCCAATACTTAGGAGGCAGAGACAGGTGAATCTCTAAGTTCGAGACCAAGTTGGTCTACAGAGTTAGTTCCAGGACAGCCATGGCAACACAGTGAAACCCCACCTTGAAAAGCCAAAAGAAAACAAACAAAAAAACATTTACCACACCACAGAAGCGGGAACAGAGGACTTTCCCCAAGTAAAAGTAAATGCTTGTGGTATCTCACTTGTTGCTTGCTTAGACTGAAACTTTTGGACTAGGGCTCAATTCTTCCCTCTTTCATACCCTAGCAATGTCCGCAAATCTTTGGGGATCTCTGTGTCCTTGCCATGTAAGTAGGATCGGTAGGATTAACCACCTCACCTCACCTACAATCCTATCTCGAGTCACTGCTGCTGCTCTTCCAAGTGATTGCTGCAGCCTTTTTTAAAAATGATTTTTATTTTCTGGGAGACAGACAGAGTCTCATGTAGCCCAGGCTGGCCTTGAACTCACTATGACTTTGAACTTCTGATTCTCCCGTGAGGTTCCAGGCACCACCCCCCACATCCAGCTCATGCTGTGTGAGTGCTGAACCCAGATCTACACGCACGCCAGGCAAGCGCTCTACCAACCGAACTACATTCTCAGCTTGCTGTCCTCTTAATTGGATTCCCTACTTCTGTCTTTGGCCATTAATACTTAATTTCCCCCTCTATCTTTTTGCATTTATTCATTTATTTATTTATGTTGTGGGGTTGGAGTTGGGGCTGGTTTCAACACTTAATTTTTAGCAAAGAGTCAAAGAGAGCCTTTAAAAGAAAGATGGATGCCAGCTCTAAGTGAGGCAGTGTTCTCCTCCAGGCATTGTTTCATGCAGAGCAAAAGCTGGAAGGATCTGCCCACCCCATTATCCCTGTGACCTGCAGGCCTCCTCCAGCCACTGCACCCTAAAGTCCTGTTCTACCTCATTCTTAGCCATGCTCAGCTCTGCCTGGAAGAGTCATGTCTAATTTGCTGCCCTCTGTATGGTAACCTCCTCCCCTAGGCTGGGCAAGTCCTCCTCCCCAGACAGAGTGTCTGACCTCGCACGTCTCAGTTCCCCTAACCTCATTACTTATGTCTCTTTCCCCTAGTCTCTCGTCACTTTTCACAAAGCTTTTCCTTCTTTGGCATGTTTATTTAATGCCTACCTCTCTAGAAGAAAATTGAGGCCCCAGAGGCCTGGGATCAATATTCACTTAATGCCAGTTTCCAATGCATGGGGCTCCCAGAACAGTGCCTGGTACCATGTGTGTTCAGCCAATGTCTGCTGAATGAGTAAATGGATGAAGTATTAGTACCATCTACATTCTAGTCTGTCTTTTTAAAAAAATGAGGTGTCTGAATGTTTTGCCTGAGTATATGTCTGTGTCCATAAGTGTGCCTGGAACCCTCAGAGACCAGAAAAGGGCTTCAGAGCCCCTGGAATTAGAGTTACTGATGGTTGTGAGCTACTGTATGGGTGCTGGGAATTGAGCCCCAGTCCTGAGCAAGAGCAACAAGTGCTCTTAACTACTGTGCCATCTCTCCACCCCCATCTCAAGACTTTAGTAGATTTGTGGTGAGCAAGGGTGGAGTCCCTAGAAGGCTCTGCACTCACTGATTTGTACCATGTATAAGTACTGAATTCTGAATGTGCCCTGGGCACTGCACTGGACCTTAGAAATGTGGTAATTTGGGCTGGAGAGATGGCTCAGAGGTCAAGAGCACTGACTCCTCTTCCAGAGGTTTGGAGTTCAATTCCCAGCAACCACATGGTGGCTCACAACCATCCGTAATGAGATCTGGTTCCCTCTGCTGGCCTGCAGGCATACATGCAGACAGAACACTGTATGCATAATAAATAAATAAATCTTTTTTTAAAAAGGAGAGAGATGGAAATTCACAACACTCTCCATGGTGCGTTAGGAAGATCGTCTTGTGAATGATCTCTAGAAATAAGCGAAGGAAATACTTCATCCTTGGAATATGGTTTTCCCTGTTGGATAGAATCCCTGGTGTTGGCTGCCAGAGAAGAATCTTCTCCAGGAATGTTCAACCTCAGCCTGGGGGCCACATGTGGCTAAGAATAGCTATGAAAGTCTGAGTTTGAAAGTTGGAGCTGCCCAGGGGTTAGGGTGGAGACTGGCATTTGGGGCTGAGAGATGGCTAGGTGTGAAGGTCTCCAACAGTGTGGCATGCTAAAGAACTTCCAAGAAGCTGGTATAAGGATGAGTATGTGTGAGTGTGCACAGGAGAGGCAGAAGATAAGAGGCAGAAAACAGGCTGCTAGGGTGCCAAGGGCTTCAGACAAAAATAAGTACTTTTATTAGTTTTTTAAAATTGCATTGTGTGTGTATACACATGCACATGTGTGCACACACATATGTGATGGATACATGTGACGGTCAGAGGACAACTTATGGAAGTCAGTTCTCTTTCTATCCTGTAGACCTCAGAGATCAAACTCAAATGGTCAGTCTTGGCAGCAAGCACATTTTCTCTCAGTCCAGCAGTTAATGAGACCTATAGAGGAGGTGACCCAGTGGCTGGGGTTGCACCACAGTCACGGGACCTGCATCCCACATGTAAGCATTTCCTCTACTAGCCTCCTGTTAGAGGTAGATGACATCATAACAATATTGTAATGTTATTTTCTCTGTGTTGCTTTCTGAAATAGGATTTTGTTTTTCTTTTTATCGTAATTTTATTTATTGATTTTTCTGAAATGAAACCACTGTGCATTGTACAAACCATCTCTACAGAGGAATTACACTGCGATACAACCATCTGAAACATTAGCAAACAAAAGTCTCACTTCCCTGTGAGAAGCCATCCTCACCTAGGCTTCAGTCTCTCTCCTCCATCCCTTCAGGATGCACCTGCTGTTCTGCTGTTCCCAGGGTTCTTGTCACCTTAGTTACACATATAATTTTGAAGAATTTGTCTATGCACCTTCTCTTGTCTCTGCTTAATTGAAAAGTAAATAATTTGAAGATCTTTCTTTGGACGCTTGTTTTAATTTGTCCTGGAGGCCTTAAACAAATAATACATTCCCATTCTTGATATAAGACTCATTCCCTATGGCTGAAAATTATTATTATACCCCTTTAAAGTCTCAACTGAATGACACTCCAGGGAGGGTTTGGGCTTTCCAATACTTTATTTTTCAGCATTTTCCTAACCCTTTATCTTGGTACCCACAGAGAAGCACAATATGCATCCATGTAGTGCCGAGATTAAGCCACATCAATAACTATCCGCACTGGTTTTGAAGGTATTTATGTGCTGATGGATATTTAGCAGCACATGACTGTAAAATGCAAGGTCTTTAAAATAAAGCAGTGTTTTAGAATTTAGAGAGTGGTGTCCCTTATAAACTGAAACTAGGACTATAAAATCTTGTACATACAAATTCAAGTCATAATTGCTTTATTTACTATGAACCAATCTTTCTAAGCATCATTAAAAAGTTATTTACTCGTTTTGCTTCAGGGAGTCAACGATGATGTATAATATATGATTTTTTCCCCTGCTGTGAACAATGTTGATAAAAAGTGGGTAAATATGCCATTTTCCTCCTTTATTAAAATACTTTTTTCTGTGTGTGTATGTATGTCTCTCTGTGAATGTATACACATATATAATGTATATGTATTATGCATGTGTGTTCATGTGTGTAGAGATGCATGTGTGTGTACATAAATGTAGAAGTCAGAAGACAACCTCAAGTGTTTTTCTTGGGTGCCATCATTGGCCCTGTTCTTTGCAGTGTTGTCTCCTCTTGGTCTGGAGCTTGCTGAGTAGACTAGACTAACTACTTGGCTAGTAAGTCCCAAACATCTGCTTGCCTTTCTACTTTGCCTTGTTTATTTATGTGAGTTCTGGGGGTTGAACCTAGGACTCACGCTTGCAGGCCGAGCACTTTAATGACTGAGTTACCTCCCAGAGGCATTTTCTTTCTTCAGCCTAACAGGCTGCCTAATAATTGATTTGTAAATATACTTACTTTCTCAGATCCTTATTTTTCTCATCTGTATCACTGGTTGATCAGTGTAACTCAGAGGTGGCCTGTGATCAAATGGGGCTTACCACCTGCTTTCGTGAGGTATGAAAGTTAAGCTGGGCGGTGGTGGCACACGCCTTTAATCCCAGCACTTGGGAGGCAGAGGCAGGCGGATCTCTATGAGTTCGAGGCCAGCCTGGGCTACAAGAGCTAGTTCCAGGACAGGCTCCAAAGCCACAGAGAAACCCTGTCTCGAAAAACCAAAAAAAAGGGGGGGGGGTGAGGGGCTGGAGAGATGGCTCAGTGGTTAAGAGCTCTGACTGCTCTTCCAGAGGACCAGGGTTCGATTCCCAGCACCCACATGGCAGCTCACAATTGTCTGTGACTCCACAGGATCTAACACCCTCACACAGACATATGTGAAGGCAAAACACCAATGCATATAAAATAAATAAATTTAAAAAAAGAAAAGAAAGTTAAGAATGGCTTACTTTTTTTTGGAAAGGCTGAAAAAATATAAAATAAGGATACTCTTTTGTGATGTGTGAAAATTTTTTGAAATTAAAATTTTAGTATTTACTAATGAAGTTTTAATAGCACAAAGCCAGGTTCGTTCCCATGTGCATTATTTATGGACATTTTTGCATTAAAACAGCAGAATTAAGTAGTTACAATAAACAATTTATAAAATGAAAAATACAGAAATCTAAAATGGACATTTGCTGAAATAGGTTGTCTACCTGAGGGGCTTGGAAGGACAGCCAATCTGAAGGGTCCTTAAATAGCATGCTGCTGAAGCCCATGACCTAGAGGATCCATCTAATGAACAATTTTCAGTGTAACTGAATCTAAAATGACTCATTTAAGCAGCAAGTGTAGTTTCAATGACCAATTGTAATTTTTCTGGCCAATTGGGCCAATGTTCATGTGTACAATGGGGATGATTTTGTGGCTTTTGGCTTATGCTGGACCTAGGTTAGCTCTGGCCCTTGTAAGTCATCCATCTGCCGCTGAACATGGTGCGTTTTCTCAGAACTCAGTCCCACCTTCCTCGACTCCCAGTTCCTCCTTTTTTAAGCTCAGTACTGGCATCCCTTACGCTGGAGGCTTAAAACACAGCATCCTTTGCATCGTGAGTCTGCAGACTCCTCTGGCAGGCATCTGCGTCTCACCTCCCTCTGGACCTTGACAGCACTTGGTTTGTACCTCTTATAACACTTAGCACATCTTGCTGTTGGTTGCAGCTATTTATGCCTCTACTTCAATTTCCCTATCAGACTTGGGGCCTTGCCAGGGCCTTCTGACTTTTTATGTCTCCTGAGGTGCCTAACACATTGCCCTGAGCACAGGGAATATATAATGAATATTTAGCAAATGAATGGATGAATCATTAAACTGTAAAAGAAATTCAGAATCTCAATACCTAGGTAAAACAGGTGATTAGAGAGAAGATAGTTACTTGGGAACAAAAAAATACAGGGAAGCAGGGATCCAAGTAAGGGCATGTTAGAAAACAAGACAGCCAATATATACAAGGTGCCAAGGACTCAAGGACTTCAAAGATTAGATAACTCTTGGTGCAAAATAAGAATGCTCCTATTGGTTGACTCATGGCTGCAATTCCATCACTTGGGAGGCTGAGGTGGGAGGGTTGCCATGAGTTTGACACAAGACCTGGCTACATAGTCAGTTTGACACTAACCTAAACTACAGCGTGAAAACTGTCAACAAACAAATGAACCACAAAAACAAGGGCTGAGGAAAAGACTGCTGGTGAAGGCTCTTGCTGCCTCTTCTCAACCTGAATTCATCCCCCACCCCAGGACCTTCATGGTAGAAGAAGACAACAGTTATCCTCCAGCTTTCTCATGCATATGTACCCCAAAGAAATGTAATTATAGAAAGACAAAAAGGCTTCCAGGAGGAGGAACCATGTCACAGAATACAGTCTCCCCATGTTTGGAGGGGGGGGCAGGAGAGTCCTGATTGGGAGCTTAGTATGTAACTGGTAGGAATGAAAATACGGTGTTGAGGGTAGCATCGAATGCTGGTACTGTCCCCTGGATGTTATAGGCAGATGCACTGTTCATCCAGGCATCAGTGCACATCATGGTAAAAGAGGGTTTGAGTAGGAGAAAGGAGTGGGATTTGATTTATTCACAGTTTGAAAAAGGTTTTATGTACACAGTGCCAGGCAAAAGGAAGCTTTGTAAATTATTTACTTGACTTCAGACAAACGAATAAGACAAACAACAGTAACAACAATGCCCCGTGGCTCGTCAGTTGAAAGTTTTCATCTTTAAAACTCATTGACTGTCTCTTGGAAGACTGCAAAAACCACGAGGCTATGTGTAAATGGAGTTTCTGTCCCACCTGGTTCCACAGCCGTTCAGTCCCAAAGAAACCACAGAGGCTTTTATTAATTATAAACTGTTTGGCTTATGAGCTCAGGCTTATTATTAACTATCTCTTATAACTTAGATTAACCTATAATTCTTGTCTATGTTTAGCCACATGGCTTGGTACCTTTTCTCAGTGAGCCATTCTGATTTTGCTTCCTCTGCTTCTGGGCTGGTGACTGCAGACTGACCCTTTTCTCTTCCCAGAATTCTCCTAGTCTGGTCGCCCCGCCAATACTTCCTGCCTGGCTACTGGCCAACCAGCATTTTATAAAACCAATACAAGTGACAAATCTTTACAGGGCACAAGAGCATTATCCCACAGCAGCTATGCATCTAGTTCTGGAATACTCTGGAAAACAGCTTCCCAAATGTCTGTCCTTTCTCTACTCAAGATTGGTTAGTTTCAGGGAAAATGCTGTTTTTCCAAGTAACCAAATATTGTGTGACAAAACTATTCCTGGGCAGATGCTACACACATGTCTACTCACCCTAGATAAGGAGCCCATGACAGACTAAAATACAGATGCCACCAAAGTCCAGCTTGGTGAACTAATGAGTTTTATTGGGGTCACTTACAGGAATATGGGACAGAAATAACTCAATGACAGCTGCATCATCAAAGCCCACCCCAGCATGGGTGACAGCTCACAAAGCTGGGAACCTACAGCACACTGCGCAGTCCGCAGGCAGCTCAACAGGTTGGAGCAGGTCCTTTGCGGTGCCTCAATTGGTCTACCCTCTTCCAGTCATCTGGTTTCTGCTTCTTCCAGGTAGCTGGTCTAGTCTTCTTTGGAGCTTGGCTTCCTACATCTGAGAGGAACTCTCAACTTTTACTGCTTACTCTGGCAGGGAGGGGTTAGAGAGTCTGGTCAGTTTCAGAAACTTCCTGAAGCTCTCTTGAGTCGTTTATCTTTCTGCTTAAGGAGCTTCCTTGCAGGGTAGAACGTTGTGGTCTCGGAGAAAACTATTACACAACACCGAACAGCACTTGGCACAACTTTACCTCTTCAGAAATGTTCCTCTGGGCTGCTGCTAGTTAACTGGGACTCCCACCTGTTAGCCTTATTTCTTTTCCTTGACATCCAGGGAGCAAGTCTAGTTTGCCTTCTACTTGTGAGACATCCAGACAACTGACACCAGCTACTCTATCTGCTCCCAGCCTTCTCTTTAGGCTTCCTTCCACTGAGAGCCACATTTCTAGTTTTCATGTGCCTTGGCTCATCTTTTAACTTTTCCTTATTGTCTATATCCCTTTGGAAATGGCACACCCAGTTCATCCTGTGGCGTTCTGATAGGGCTTGATATGTGCTAGTCGACCTACTACTGAGTTTGGTTTAGTAGGTGATTTCCTTTATTTGTGATATCATTGTCTCTTTCTCACTGCATCAGGTTAGGCATGATATGAACATCTGCAGGCTAAAGCATCCTGACTATTTGCCTAGTTTGGTAGATTAAACTGCTAACCAACTCCAATTTATTTAAACAGTCTAACTGGTATGTTTCTAAGATATGTTATCTTTTATTGTATTTTTTAACTGTTTTTTTCTTAGCTATTTATGTTTCTCTTCTCTCCTCCCTTCCTCCTCCTTCCCCTTCTACCCTCTCCCATGATTCCCACACTCCCAATTTACTCAGGAGATCTTATATTTTTCTACTTCCCATGTACATTAGATCCATGTATGTCTCTCTTAGGGTCCTCTTTGTTGTCTAGGTTCTCTGGGATTGTGAATTATAGGCTGGTTTTTCTTTGCTTTATGTCTAAAAGCCATTTATGAGTGAGTACATATGATATTTGACTTTCTGGGTCTGGGTTACCTCACTCAATATAATGTTTTCTAGATCCATCCATTTACCTGCAAAATTTCAAAATGTCATTATTTTTTCTGATATGTAGTATTCCATTGTGTAAATATACCACATTTTTCTTATCTATTCTTCAGTCGAGGGGCATGTAGGTTGTTTCCAGGTTCTGGCTATGACAAACAATGCTGCTTTGAACATAGTTGAGCACATGTTCTTTTGAGAATCCTTTGGGTATTCAGTGTGGTTGGTTTTATGTTGCAGACTTTGATCCATTTGGACTTGAGTTTTGTGCATGGTGATAGAGATGTATCTATTTTCATTATTCTACATGTTGATATCCAGTTATGCCAGCACCATTTGTTGAATATGATTTCTTTTTCCATTTGATATTTTTTTGCTTCTTTGTCAAAAATCAGGTGTTTGTAGGTGTTTGGATTGATATCTGGGTCTTTGATTTGGTTCCATTGGTCCTCCTGTCTGTTTTTATGCTAATACTAGGCCGTTTCCAGTACTGTAGCTCTGTAGTAGAGTTTGAAGTCAAGAATTGTGATGCCTCCAGAAGTTGCTTTATTGCACAGGATTATTTTGGCTATCCTGGGTTTTTTGTTTTTCCATATGAAGTTGAGCATTGTTCTTATGAGGTCTGCGAAGAATTTTGCTGGGATTTTGATGGATATTGCATTGAATCTGTAGATTGCTTTTGGTAAGATTGCCATTTTTACTATGTTAATTCTACCTACCCAAGAGCATGGGAGATCTTTGCATTTTCTGGTGTCTTCTTCAGTTTCTTTCTTCAAAGATTTAAAGTTCTTGTCATACAGGTAATACACTTGTTTGGTTAGAGTTACTCCAAGATATTTCATATTATTTGTGGCTATTGTGAGAGATGATGTTTTTCTGATTTCTTTCTCAATCCATTTATCATCTGTGTAAAAGAGGGCTACTGATTTTTTTAAATTAATCTTGTTTCCTGCTACATTGCTGAAAGTGTTTATGAGTTGTAGAAGTTCCTTGGTAGAATTTTTGGGGTCACTTATGTAAACTATCATATCATCAGCAAATAGTGAGAGTTTGACTTCTTTTCCGATTTGTATCCCCTTGATCTCCTTTTGTTGTCTTATTGCTCTAGCTAGGACCTCAAGAACTATATTGAATAGATATGGAGAGAGTGGACAACCTTGTCTTGTTCCTGATTTCAGTGGGATCGCTGGGAGTTTCTCTCCATTTAGTTTGATGTTAGCTGTTGGCTTGCTATATATTGCCTTTATTATGTTTAGGTATTTTCCTTGTATCCTTGCTCTCTCCAAGACCTTCATCATGAAGGGATATTGTATTTTGTCGAAGGCTTTTTCATCATCTAATGAGATGATAATGTGGGTTTTTTTTTTCAGTTTGTTTATATGCTAGATTACATTGACAGATTTTTGTATGTTGAACCATCCCTGCATCTCTGGGATGAAGCCTACTTGGTCATGGTGGATGATTTTTCTGATGTGTTCTTGGATTCAGTTTGCCAGTATTTTATTGAGTATTTTTGCATCAATGATCATGAGTGAGATTGGTCTGTAATTTAAGAGATGTTATCTTTGGAGCTTTGCAAGGCAGCATTTATATGTTTAGTACTATGAATTTGTCAGCCATATTCTAAGAGGGGTGTTCAATAAGAAGGATGTCTTATAGAGTCTTAGGGCTGAGACTAGATAGTCAGGGACCACCACAGGGACAGAGTTGATAAATTCTGGGAACTTAATCTACAGCTATTATTTCCTTCCTCTCTTAGTCTTCCAGTAGTGTGTAGTACATGCATTTCCCAACCTTCATACTTCCATTGCAGGGACCAGAGTGATCAGATGCGCTATAGTGACCATGGTGACTCCAAGGACAGACTCACCATTGATCTCTATCTCACATGAGAAACAATCTTCTTTATAAATACTAGAGTCGTGACTGTTGGAAAATTACCAGACCTGCCTAACACCCCATAAAAGGCCTGACTTCTCTTCCTGTCAGTATTGCTTGCCTGTGAGGCCAGAGAACAACTTTCAGAAGCCGTTTCTCTCCTTCCATCATGTGTGTTCTTTGATATCACAATTAGGTCATCAGGCTTGTTGGCAGGCTGCTGAGCCATCTTGCTGGCCCCTCTGTTTCATTTTTATTGTCACTGAGCCAAGTCTACTAGCATCCAGAGTAGAGCTTTCTGAATTCTGAAATTACCAATTTTGTTTTCCTTCTTTTTCTTTTCTTTCTTTCTTTTTTAATTCAGATTGGCTACATGAAGCACTATATAGCTCAAGATGGTTTTGAGCCCTTGATTCTCCTGCCTCCACTTCCCCAGTGCTGAGATATTTTTTTGTTTGTTTGTTTTGTTTTTTTGTTTTTCAAGATAGGGTTTCTCTGTAGCTTTGGAGCCTGTCCTAGAACTAGCTCTTGTAGACCAGGCTGGTCTCGAACTCACAGAGCTCTGCCTGCCTCTGCCTCCCGAGTGCTGGGATTAAAGGCGTGCGCCACCACCGCCCAACAAGTGCTGAGATTATAGGTGTGTACTACCATGGCAGGCTTAGACGTATCAACTTTCTTGGAATTTCACTAAAGAGGTGGTCATTTAAAAATGGGTTTTGTGAGATTCCAAGTCTACTCACTCTTGTCCATGTTGAAACACCCTGATTTACCAAGTTACATACCTCCTAGTCCTGCCTGCAACACCACCCAATTCGTAAGTCTTTAATGGTAGCGGGAAAAATGCCCTTGTTCTCTGCAGCAGTGAGTTGGTTCCAACACAAAAGTCCTGTGTCACATTTAAGTAAAGAAGGCAGACTCTTACAAGGAGAAAAAGAAAAAAAAAACATACAAGATAACAAAGGAATAAAGCCAGCATTAGGGAGGCAGAGGCAGGTGGATAGCCATGAGTTTAAGAACAGCGGGACTACATAGTGAGACCCTGTCTAGAAAACTTTTTAAAAAGCCATTGTGTAAAATTCGACACAGAATTCTATTGTAGCTATCAGCTTGCCTGGGGTTCGTAATGATCAATTTATGACCTGTCCTGATTTATTAATCCCATCAGTCTTGCGTTGTGTTATTTCAAGGGGAGATCCTTCCCGCTGCAACAGAACTGCTTGTGTCTGACCCCATCTCCCAGCCAGGCTCTCCTCTTGCTGTTTTATTTGCTTGCTAGATGCTTTGGGCTGCAGATGGGGCTGGTATGGGGATAGTCTTTGCACAGACAACATAATGCCTCCATTCGTTGGCAGGGGTGATATTTTATCACAAGCAAGGCCTTGAGAGCACAGGATTTATGGCCCTTCCCTTTCTCCCATCATGGTCAGTCTCTGAGGCATCCTCCCAGTGCAACTCCCACTGGACACAAGAGACTATTCTTCTTGGACACAAAACAGTGAGCCCTTCCCCACTGTCTTTATGCTAGGACTGATGAGGTGGTCCTGTGCCATTGGTTCCCACCCTGGGGCCGAAACAACCATACATTCTCACACACTCAGAATAAGGGACCAGTCTAGGACCTGATTAACTCCAGTAACCCCAAAAGTACCTTTTTCTCCTTTGTTTCCCTTTAATGATAAGTTACTATGACACCCAGGCTGGCTTCAAGCTTGTTAGTGTAGCAGAGGATGACCTTAAACTTTTGGTCCTCCTGCTTCTAACAACCGAGGGCTGGGGTTATAGGAATGCACCACCCCACAGGCTTACGTGGTGCCTAGATCCAGCTCGGGGCTTCTGGCCTGCTAGGCAAGTACTTTAGCAACTGAGTCTTATCCCAGGCCCACTGTAGGTGCCCTTGATAAATAAATGAAGGCAACGCTTCCCCCTTCCATTTCCTCACAAGAGAAGGAAAATAATTAAACAAATCCTGTTTGGAGGCCAAATTGGTTCCTGTAAAAGCAATTCAGTTCTGGGATTGTTTGGCTTGACTAAACTCTGTATAAAATTAAAATAAAATCCTTTTGTCTGTCCCTTAATCTTCCCTTTCCGCTGCTTTAAATGAACTTCTCAGTATATTGTCATCTGTTTTGTTAACATTTGCATTTAAATATAGTGCATAAAGAACTTTCCCCAGAGCCCAGATGCAGGGGGCTTAAGCCCTCTACCCCAGTTTCCCAGTAAATCATATGGCTTTGAATATTCATTGATAAGTCTTGCCGACTCCTCTAGGCCTTGGGGTTTGCCCTTCTTGGCTGTACTGGCTTTGTTCAGTTTGGCTGTGGTTTTCTTCGGGATCTGAGCTCTGGCAGTGGATGGAGAGGCAATGGTGGTTGGTAGATTAAGAACCCAGCTACTTTAACTAGGACCCCCACTTGCCCCTCACCCCCAGTCAAGTGCGTACATGCGCTTAACACACACAAGTTCTTTTAGATGCAGATTGGTTTATTTCAGTCTGTTGTGATTTGTGAACATTTTGTTTAAAGAAATGAAAAAAAAAACCCAAATTTATTTCTTCAGTCATTACAAAGCTGGAAGGTGGGAAAGGGGCGAAGAAACGAGGATGTGCCTGGCAAATGTTCACCGAGCTACCATTCCCAGCCCTCTTTTACATTGCAACTGGCAAGAGGAGCCACAGAGGATGATTCAATACCCGCCTTTCCACATGCCCCGGAAGCGAAGTATAACACCTACGTCACCGGCCCATGCTTGTCTGTCCCCGTGAATCCCTTGCAATCCCTGTGAAATCACAGAACAGGTCGTAAGCACTGCTGTTGTTCCTGTGGCTTTTCCTCAGAGTGCAGGTGTACAGGACAGGTCACCAACAAACACTTCTATGATGTTCCCCATCAACTCCAGGGAAAGGACAATTGATCCTTCCCTTTATGGAAAGGGCTCATCTCCCTCCCTGCATCATTTTCCTACACCCCCTCCATCTTCCCCAGCTCGTCTCTCCTGTCACCTCTGCCACCTCTTTAAATCCCTTAGCTTGCCTACTTCATTGAAGTAATCAGAAGCCGTCGAGCCTAAGAAACTCTGACTGGCTATATAGCTCTCCAGGCACATTCCTGCCATACGTGTCAGGGTCAAAGCCCATCATTTCATATATGGCATTCCTAAGTACACTGTGTTGGTTAGTGACTGGTTCACAGTAAGTGCTTGATAAATGGAGGTAATATTAGCAGTTGTCGACAATGTCTGTGGTCTGATGTCATGCCTGGGCCAGCACACTGTCACAGCGGAGGTCTAATTGCCCAGGTGAATAGACAGTTGGAGAAGAGGGACAAAAGGCAAAGAAGGATTGCTGGTTGCCATTCAGGGAGCTGCAAGCTGGCCCGGACCTCAGAAAGCCTGTAGACATGTCTACATTGTCACTGAGCCTCCTTAAGTCACCAAAGGAGCAGCTTCCTGTGCAGGGTAGTTGGCTCTTCTTTTTGCTGTTTCTGTGGGCTTAACTGTCAGAACAGAAGGCTAGGAAAAGATATTGTCTGTGCCCATGGGCAGAGAACCTGAATTAACTTCAAGCCTTTGTTGGGTCCCGCAGGGAAGGCTGTAGCAGATCTCACAGCAGATGCAGGTCTTGCTACTTGCTGGAAGGATCTGGGGAGAGTGTCACATGCCTTCCCATCCTCTCTGAGTGCTGGCAAGAGAGCTGTGCCTTGTGCCAGATTTCTGTGCCTGTCCTCACCTCATCACCTCTCCTCACTCTTCTGGGTCTTCTCACTGGAGCTGATGATAGAAGGCTGGAGAGAGGCTCCGCGGAAACAGAAACTAGTAAGACCTGCAGTTGGAAGACAGGCCAGAGGTCTTTCGTTGTACTTACTGGATCCTTTACACACCTCGAGCTCACTTCCTGTCTTCCATTGCTGGGCAGCTTTGTTTGTTAGAAAGCTCATCCGAAGTGGTGAAAACACTTGTGCTCCTGAACACTGGTTGCCTTGCAACGTCGGTTGTGTTTGCCTCTGGAACCGCCAACCAGGCAGTTTTACTTAGCTTTAACATTTCCCAATGCTGATCAACCATACAGGGACCCATAACATAAAACATTTTGAGGCCCAAATGTATAAAAGTCTATGTTGTGGCTTTCCCAGACAGTTGTCTGAAGTACCATCTATGTCTTTATCAGACACAGATATGGGACTAGCGTGTCCATTACTTATTTCAAGACATCCGACACGGCTTCTGCCCTGCTTGTCACCAATTCCTCCCTTCCACAGCACTTTCCACCCTCTCACACTACTTTCTAGCCGTGGATTGTCTTTAAAAACAAAGGAATGCACTCCTTTAATCCTGGTAGTCAGAAGACAGGTGGATCTCTGTGAGTTCAAGGCCAGCATGGTCTCCATAGTGGGTTCCAGGACAGCCAAGGCTACATAGGGAGACCCTGTTTCAGAAAATGAGTGAGTGAGAGAGAAACAGAGAAACAGAGAGACAGAGAGACAGAGACAGACAGAGATAGTCAGAGAGAAGAGAGAGATGACTAGAGCGGGGGGGGCAGAAACTGGTCTGGCCTGCGTGTAAGCTAGCAAGAGCGCCATAATTGGAGAAAGCATATTTTAGACACTTTGTTAAGGAGTGTTAACTGGAAAGTGAGCAGAGAAGAGTGGGCTGGGCAGGGCCACAGGTTGTTTTGCTGCTGTCGTTTACCTTTTCAAGATGGGAGAAATAACTCATTAGCGTGATAATAGGAACCATCCAACAGATGCGGAAAAACCCAGCAGTAGAGGACATGGAGGGGCCCATTCTTGGAAAAATACCTTTGAGTAGGTGAGAGGAGCTGCCTCTAAGCAGAAGGGGTAGGTGAGCCAGACTTGCCTGCCACCACTGGCAGTGAATCCGACCAGAAGAGAAAGGAGAGATGTGGGGTCACGTACAACTAGGTGGACAGATATGGTGGGGGTTTTCTCTCCCGAGAGCGTCTGTTCTCTCAATGAAACAGGGAGAAGGGTCACCCCTGAAGAGAGAGAATGGGTGTGTAGAGGAGGCATCGGGATTGAAAGCAAGAAGAGGAGGAAGTAGGTAAATGCAGCGGAGACAGTTCAAGTGGTTAGCGCCAGCAGTACCTCCCTGAGCGCTCCGGGGCTCCACTCTGGGAAGGGACCTCTTCAGATCAATTCCTGACGCAAGCTTGGGGCACACATTTTGTGTCAAATTCACCAGTACATCACATTAAGGGATTTCAGACTTCAGAGCTCTTAGAACTGGCATACTGGTTTTAAAACGTGACTTCGTGGCTGGGCAGTGGGCACATGCCTTTAATCCAGCACTCGGGAGGCAGATGCAGGTAGAACTCGGTGAATTTGAGGACAGTCTGGCCTACCATAGATTGGTGAGGGCTCTATAGTGAGACCCTGTCTCAAATTAAAAAAAAATGGTAGAAAGGAAAAAGACTTCGTGAAAAAGTAAGCAGAAAAACATGTTATACACTGACCTAAATTGGCCTCCCAAATGTTCCAAATGTCTGTAGCATTACATGATTGACCTTTGCCCTCCTAACTCTAGAGTGTCAGTCTTTGTCTAGGAGAGGAACTTTTTTCCTATTCTGTTTTGGACAAATTTGCCAGCCTTTAAATTTCTTTATGACATAATGACTTTGATTTATCTGGGTTGGGAATTCTAGTCTGCGTTATTTTATGTATTTAATTTTTTTACATTACATTTACTTATTAGTGTGTGTGTGTATGTGTGTGTGTGTGTGTGTTTGTGTATGTACCATGATGCAAGAGTTGAGGTCAGAAGACAGCTCATAGGTATCAGTTCTCTCATTTTTCCTTGTGGGTCCCTGGGATGGGACACGGGTCATAAGGTTTAGTGGCAGGCACCTTTACCCACTGAACTGTCTTGCAGGCCCTGTTTTTAGTTATTTATGCTCACTGAAATCAAGGCCTTCTTCTTAGAAGCTAAGAGTCTTCAATTAGGGTTTGTAAGTATAGTTTGCATAACTAGTGTTAGAATTAGTCGATTGGTTTTTTCGAGGCGATTCCACTGCAGCTGCGTGGGAAGAGGGTGTAGCGATGGTGTACACCTCCTGTCAGTCAACCATCCATGGAGACCGAGTAGGGCTCCTCAAAGGCCCAGCGGCTCATAGTAAGGAACTGAGGACCGAGGGATGGTGGCAAGGTGAGGGTGTGGTGGGCATCTTGGCTTGTGACTTTTCCTCATTGTGAGCATCAAACCAAATTCCTTCTGGTCATTAAGATGTATAAGATGTGTAGAACACTTTTTGCAAGGCTGACTGACATCGTGGATATTTGCTTTCTTTTTCTCTCCCCCCCCTTCCCCTTCCTTTCCCCCAACCCCCTTCCTGTCTTCTGTGACCCAGGATGGTGGAGAACTTCTGATATAGCCCAGGATAACCTTGAACTCTTCAACCTCCTGCCTCTGTCTTTGAAGAGGTAGAATTCTAGGTATGCAGCACCATGCATTTCTAGGGTTTTTTTTTCCCTGATAACCGTTTTAACAGTGAGGCATGCAGCTCACCCTACTAACTTCTGAATCATAAACACAGAGAAAAAATAGTAGTGTTCCCTATGCCCTTGACACTGCTGTCCTTGGGAACTGCCTGAAATAACTGATATGCTTCAAGCCCCAGGTACTGCAGTGTGCTAAATGATAATGGGCCTCTAGTGTGCTATTCTGTGGAACCTCAAGTTTTCATAGTGCTTTGCCGACTGTCAAGAGTTTACTTCAAAGATAAGTAGAAAATGCCTATCTTCTTCAATGGCTACTCCCCATTGGGTGCTCTGCCCATTGTGTTCTGTTTAATTCTCAGAATAGCTCCATGTTATAAGACGAAGAGACCTAGGTGGTAAGGCACATGTAATTTGGTCAAGATCATGGACCTATGAAGTGGTAAAAACTTGGGCTCAGATTCAGGTCTTTGTATGCGACAGGAAATATAATGATGTCTGCAAGAGAGAAACTTTCTTTTTAATCCCCAGGCTTCCTTCTACAGAATGAAGGAGGTATTGCAGCAAGCAGGCCCTTTGTTCTTCAAAGATGGGCAGCAGGCTGCAGGAAGCATAATGACAAGACGGATGTAGAGATACAGGGGGGACCGAGAATGACTGTGACCTGCAGGGTCAAGGGTGGCAGTGTGAGAGGATGGAGGGATGGACGGCTGGCAGGTAGAGCAAGCTGCTGAGGACAGAGGCCCAATGGAGACTTGAGGAGGAATGAACAGCTGACCTTCATGAGAGGTCTCTTCTGTTAGGTCTCAAACCCAGAATGAACGGCTAACATGTGGAAGCTCACGCTGGTGTCTGGGTTTTCCCAGCATCCCTCAGTCCCTACTTGTTACGGGGTCCTTCTGACTGGCATACCCTACCCCTACCCCAAACTTCTCTAGCCCAGGGACTAGGCCAAGCTTTTCTTTCCCCTAGCTTCTCTGGCCTGGCCCCAATATAACTTAGCCATTTTAGCTCTGTCAGCCTCCTGGGCAATCTCTTGGCTGGCAGCTCCTCTGCTGTTCTTCCTCGTCCTCTTGCCTCACATGGCTCATTCTGGCCATGTTCAGACTCTCTCAGATGCCCATGTCCCTGCCTCTAGCTATGCTCTCCCTCATATCTACGATAAACACCCCCTCCACTATACCTAGGAGCCATCTTGTTCTCTTTTCAATTCATCTTCTCCATCGTCCACCTGCCTTCCGAGAGGTCCAGCAAAGCCCTTTCCTTCCTTTGTGTTCCAGAACACAAGTGCTTCAAGCCCTGAAGGGAGCGGAACAGGGTCCGTGCGCTAACTCGGGCTGGGCTGCTGAGAAGGAGGGCAACCCACAATGGTCTGGTGAACTTCCTTAAAGCAGATGCTTTTTCAAATCTTCACTTCATGAATATTTACTCCGCTATCTCTACGTGTTAGGCATTGTTTAAGGTCAGAAACACTATGCTAAAACAAGAATAAATTCTCTTCCCTTAGTATTGTTTATCTCCTAACTGAGGGGGGTGGGCAAGTTAAAAACAAACCATACATCAAAGTGTTATAAAGGAAATTATAATGGACACTTAATTCTTAAATGCTGGATAAATGTCTCCTTAAGTATCTTTGACAAGTATTGGCTTATTCGAGGACTAATGGTTTGTGGACATTTGTTTAATAGAGTTTTATTGGTCATGTGCAAAGTCCAGTCCTGACAGAACAGTAAGCGAACTGGACGTTTTTCAAAGTGTACCTGGTCAATAGGGAAGACGTGGCAGGCATGTTATTATCATTTAGAAAGAGACAAAGAACCCACAATGAATGAACGTTATACTGTATTTGGCCAAGGTTTATGTCTTGAAATTGGCCCAGGGTGGGGGAAGGCCTCGGAGCCCATCTTTACCCTCCTCTCGGCTCAATCTCTATCTGCTTAGTGCTTCTCCGTCACTACCACCCCCACTAAACACGTAGGCCTCCACACCTGTCTCCCTTCTCACAGCTCGTCATCTTTCTGTTAGTCTCCACTAAGGGAGGCAGGAAGCATAATGGCTGTGTCCAGTTTCTCAGCTTGGGCACTTACAGATGAGCCATCGTGGGAAACTACTTCCTTTGTTACAGCTTCCTTATCTAGAGACCTTAGTGTGAGACCAGCTTCAGGGGGCTCTTGTGAAGACCAAATTCAATAAGATACTTAAAGTGATTAGAAGATTACTGGGCACAGCAACTTTCTTAACTAGAGCTGGTTGTTTCTGTTCCGGTGTTAGCCAGTCTCATCAAGATTCCCCTTGATGGGAACCACCCCCCATGCACGCCTGCACTTCTAGGCCAGTGTTGAGTCAGGACTATGAAAAAGATATTTTTTTTTCTTTTTGAGACAAATGCAATTGAAATGAAGTGAATTTGAGTTGGACCTGAAGCTGGGGAGGATATAGGCACCTGGGGGACAAGGGAGGAGAAAGCCACTCTAGTGAGAGGACAAACACTGTGGAGTTGGGCTGCCACTGAAACACTGTTTTGTTTTAACTGAATGTTGAACACACAGTCATGACTATGCGATAAATATGGGAGCATGGGAAGCAGTTTCACAAACTGCAGAAGAAAGTGGATGTTAAAGATGTGTTAGACTTAATGGGCAAATGAGAAACTATTGCGGATTTGGGGGATCCTGACTTGTTCACTGTTTTAATGCTGTAAGCAGGTGTAAGGGCTGATTACCCCAAAGCTGGATGACTCAAAGCTATGTAATTTTTAAAAATTTCTCTAAACTATTATTTAGCTAGTTTTATGTATCTATTAGATATTCTGCAGGATTTGGCCAAGAAAACAAATGAATTAATTATGTATTCTAAATTAAGCTACTCCATAATTTTAAAAAAAGATGAAAAAAGATAGAGATTTTTCATCACATATCTATAAATTTTCAGGACATAAAAATGGCATTTAAATAAATATAATGTATGAATATTACTATTTGCAAAGATTTAGGGAATGGTAAATCCTGTGAAATAATGTATTAGTTTATAAACATCACCCTCCCCTTTTCATAGTACTGAGAAAATGAACCAGAGCTTCACGCATGCTCAGAAAGCTCTCCAACGCCAAACTACACCTCCAGCCTTAAGTATTGCTCTTCTTCATGTACGTTTCATCAGACAGCTTTATTCAAACTCATCAGAGACAGTCTCAAAATCAATGTCTTCGTCAACGGCAAAGTGGCTCTTTGAATCATCAAAAGATCTTTGAATAGTTCTGCAGAGCTGCATAAGTAACCACACTCATGTTTAAGTTGTCTAACACAAGATACTTTTTGCAAGGCGTTGTGGTACATGCCTGTAATACCAGCCTTCGGGGGTTTAATCCAGGAGGATCACCATGCGTTAGAGACCTACGTGGGCTACATAGTCTCAAAAGCAGCAACAAAAAACAAAAAATAGCTTTAGGATAAATGAAAATTCAATTGTTCTTATCTTACATAAATGAATACTTGTAGTTGAGGGTAAAACTTTGTTATACACATGATGCCTACCATAAAACTACATGTCACACTGCATCTTTTTAATTACTAAAGAATTTTTCATTTTGTGTAAAATATTGGCACAGTGACTTTGAGTGGAAAAGCAGGATGCCTATTTATAAAGAGATCACATAACTTCAATTATGGAAAACCTCCCAAACAGTTACTTTATTTTTAAAAATCTTGTATTCAATGCCCACCCTTCCTTCCATTGTGAGTTTAGGGCCCAGGAGCAATCACCACTGTGGTGATAGATTTGTCTGATTTTCCCTTTTGTTAATATCATCAGATGTTATCTACAGATACTATAGTGGTTGGAATAGGTGTGGCCCCCATAGACTCATGTGTTTGAATCCTTGGCCCATAGGGAGGCACTTTTAGGAGGTGTGGCCTAATTGGAGGAAGTGTGTCACTGTGGAGGCAGGGTTTGAGGTCTCATATATGCTCAAGCCACGCCCAGTGAGACAGACCACTTCCTGTTGCCTGCAAGTCAAGATGTCTTAACTCCAGCTACTGCTCCAGCGCTATGTCTGCCTGCCACCATGCTTCCAGCCATGACAATAATGACTAAACCTCTGCAACTGTAAGCCAGCCCCAAATAGATGTTTTCCTTTATAAAAGTTGCTGTGGTCATGGTGGTCTCTTCATAGTTATAGAAACCCTAAGACGGATGCCTAAATGGAAAGAGAGGTGTCTGAAGTCAATATTATATCTGCCAAGTAGTGTGTAGCTGAAGATTACTTGAAAATGTGTTTTTATAAAAGTTTAATTTTTAAATGATGTATTGTGTGTGCATGTGCGCACGAGTGCATGTACACATGTGCGAGCAGAAGTGAGAGGACAGTTTGTGGAAGTTGGTTTTTCTCTCCTTCCACTGTGCGGGGATCAAGCTCAGGCCCTCTGGCTTGGTGGCAAACACCTTTACCCACTGAGTCATCTTACTGGCCCCCAGTTCTATAAAGCTTTGTATGTGAGATAATTTTCCTGGGGAATATTTTGGGAAGCTTGGAATTACATTTAGACATATATGATCTCCTTTCTCCTATTGACAGTGAACAATCTTGTGGCCCCTTTACATCCAGCCTTGACCATCTAAAGTGTGTCTAACGGTGTGTGTGATGTGCTGGGATTAAATACGTGGCTTTGCTCACACTAGGCAAACGCTCTCTCACTGAAATGCACTCCCTGTCCAAAGTGGGTATAATTTTGCTTGAATGGAAGTTCTTCAAGAAACAAAATGCTAGAGTCGAATAAGCAACCAAAAACAAACCCACAAAACTTGAATCCCTAGTGCCATCTTTCTAATGGACATCAGATCTCGGTTCTTTAATGTCTCTTCTCCATTTTTTCTGACACGTGACTTAGTTCTGTCCTGTATGTTCAGTACCTAGGACCTGTCCCCTGGTGGCTCTTTTTGTTTGTTTGTTTTGAGGCAGGGTTTCTCCGTGTTGCTTTGGAACCTGTCCTGCAACTAGCTATTGTAGACCAGGCTGGCCTCGAACTCACAGAGATCTGCCTGCCTCTACCTCCTGAGTGCTGGGATTAAAGGTGTGGCCATCACTGCCTGGCCTCCTGGTGGTTCTTAGGAACTGACCTAGTATGCCCTGAATTCCTATGATTGTCTAAATCAGTGGTTCTCAACCTGTGGGTCATGACCCCTTTGGGAGGGTCAAATGACCCTTTCACAGGGGTCGTATATCAGATATTTACCTTATGATTCATAACAATAACAAAATTACAGTTATAAAGTAACAACAAAAATAATTTTATGGTCAGGGGTCACCACCACATGAGGAACTGTATTAAAGGGTTGCAGCGTTAGGAAGGTTGAGAATGACTGGATTAGAAACTGGGTGTCCTGAGGTCAGACACTGTGTCTTGATTTTTACCTCAGTCTCTGGCACGGAGCCAGAGTCAGGAATGTAAAGAATAAGAGCCACAGATCATCACGTGATAAGGAATCATTCCAATATCTTAGAGAGTGGGTACAGATTCCAAATGGGTGTCGTATGCAGACTTAAACGTTTGTTGATTCCAACTATATACACAGATTCAGATAGACACCATCTGTTGCCTAAATGTATGGGTGGTCAAATCCCAATCTGGAGGCGATGAAGGGGGGACAGAGCAGGCCTGCTGCGTGGATGTGGGGGCTGAAAAGGGTCCAGGCTCTGTCTGTTTACACGCAAGGCTTCGGTCTTGTGAGAGTGCCAGGCCTCTTGTCTTCAGAGGAGACACGCAAGTTCAGCATGCCTGTTGCCTGGAAATCTGCTTGGGCTGTTTCATCTTTACCCGAGCTGGGCCTGCCTTCATCCAAGCCTGTCTGTTAGGGATGTAGTTTTAGATAGTTAGAAAGTTGGTGAATATCTTCTCCAGGAATTTCTGGTGGCTGTGGATTTTAGGCCATGCTCATCCTTACTGAGCCATTGTCAACCATTCACATTTTCCAAGCACACATGTGCACATACGTAAGCACTGATCCCTGCCCCACCCCCAGTGGTTTTTTTTGTGGCAACTTGTCTGTGTTCTGCAATGGTCTTGGTCACAGTGAGTACATGACATCCGGTATGGCATGCTGCTTGGTCATACTTAGTGGCTGACAGGGGAGAAAACAAATAATACCGTGGGTAGCCACTTTCAGGGCCTTCTAATTTATGTTCATCTCTAAGCCAGGGAGCGGAAGGCAGCAAGAGACACTGCTTGAAGATGAGTTGAGAAATAGTCCTTGTTTCCGGTCTTTATCATCTGTATGGTCTAGAGTAGCACACTCCTTCTGTCTGCATCCCAGTTTCTCATGTTGACTGGGTAGATAATAGCTCCCCACTCACTGGGGTTTAGTGCTTAGAGCTGTGCATCATACAGCTGATATTTACTATTTTTTGAAGATTTATCTTTATTTTATGTATGTAAGTGTCCATGTATGTGTATCACATTCACACTTGTTGTCATGGAGACCATGAGAAGGTGTCAGATTCCCTCAGAACTGGAGTTACAGATGGTCATGAGCAGCCATGTGGATGCTAGGAACCAAACCTAGGTCCTCTGCAAGAGCAGCAATTACATTTTACTGCTGAACCACCTATCCAGCCACACTAGTTGGCATTTTTAAGTAACCAATTGATTGAAGACAGGGTCATACCATGTAGCTCCACTTAGCAATGAACTCAAGATCTCCCTGTTCCAACCTCCTAAAAGCTGAGATAACAAGTAACCGTGCTGTTAGCTCTGGTTTGCTAGGAAGGAACTATCATGACCAGCCAAACTGAATTTTTCCCTCCCTGCCTAGAAAAGAGTGTGTGCTTGGTAACTTAGGCTTTCTCTGCTTGCAGAGTGTTGGGAGAAGGAAGACCTGGGTCCTATCCATCTTCCACCCGGACAGGCAACCCGATGCTGCCCACCTTCCCATCTATGTACATCATCCCATTGCCTCTCAGACATCCTCCCAGCCATTGACTGACCCTAGAGACTCCCTGCCACAGTGCATCCTGTCTCATTTCCCCCCTATTCTCACAGTAACCCGTTGATTCAGGTCATTGTATTACTGCTGGACCACTGAAGAAGATTCCCGGCTCTCTTCTCTCTACCTCCCCGAGCCTCACCGCATCTCATCCAGCTCTCACACTGCTTCCAAAGTAGTCTTCCTAACCCCGCCCACACCAGCCATCATCCTTCTCTGATGAAAGTTAACACTGCCACCCTAGTGCCTTCCCAGTAATATAAGAAAAGCTCTTTTAGCTCTGAGCTCCTCCTACCTTATGTCAAGAGCTCATTTCCCCACACTCCAACTTGCTGCCTATTCTTTCCCAAATTACCTGTTCAGCCACTTTAATTGAATGAATTTCTATCTCTAAATTTTAGGGAGGGACCATCATCACCATTATTATTATTATTACTATTGGTTGTTGCTAGGGTTTTGAGACAAAGTCTCTTATGTCCCAGCCTGGCCTCCAACTCTCTTGTAGTTGAGGATGATCGTGAACTCCAGATTCTCCCAAGTGCTGGGATTATAGGCATATGTATCATGCCTAGCTGAGGTGTTTTTGTTGTTGTTTGGATTTTTGAAACATGGTCTTACTACATGGCCAGGCTGGCCTTGAACTCAGGGATCACCTATTTCTGCCTCTTGAGTGCTGAGGTTAAAAGTATGCACTACCATATATGGCTGATAACATTTTAAAGATTTATTTATTTCTGTCTTTGTTTTAAGACAGGATCTAACTGGAACTTGCTGTGTTGACAGGCTGGCCTTGAAGTCCTGGCGCATGTATTTTTGTATTTATGTGTCTGTGTATGCCATGTGTGTGTGGGTACCTCTGGAGACCAGACAAGAACATTGGATCACTTGGAGCTGGAGTTACAGGTGGCTGTAAGCTACCCAACATGGGTGCTAGGAACCAAGCATTGGTGTTCTGAAAGAGCAACAAGTGCCCTTTACCACTGAGGCATTTCTTCAGCCCAATATATTATTTTTTAATATAAAGTTTCTGCCTCAGGGTTATTTTTTTCTGAGCCAGTTACCTTTCTATTCATAATTTTTTGTCTCTCCATATATTCCCATGGGCATTTGTTTCTCTCCAATAGTGCTTTGCTCAGACTGTCTTATGGCATTTATATTTACTCTTCTATCTTGCCAACTGCTTTTTAGATGGTTAGCAAATTTGATAGGGTAATATTTGCCCAAATACATTAAGTCATACACTGTTCATTTATTTCATGCAAATTATGCCTTCTAAAAATTTTATTCAAAACAAAAGACATGGCAAACGCTCAACAGAATGAAAATGAACAGATAGGAAAATTTGAATGAAAAGGACAGGAAAATAAAAGGAAATCAGAGCTAAGATTAGTATAGAACTTGTGTTGTACAATTTCTGTGGACTAAAAACTTCTATCTGATTTTCCCATCTTCCAAAAGAAGTGGAGAATTATGACCAAAGAAAATGAGATGTTCCAAGGTTTTGAAACCTGAGCAAAATCTCTCTCATAGGTTCTCTTATGAAGAAAACATTGTGTGATCTATTGACTGTTTCCCAACAATAAACCTCTGTACAACCAATAAGGAGTCGTACGGCTTTTCTTACAGCATCTCTTTGCTCAAGTCACTGGCAGAACATCAAGGTGCAATCAAGAAAACAGTCCCGTGAGGCCCTAAATAGTACAATTAACATGCATGGCTTTCTAATGGCTTGACTAGATTAGGAAGTACAATTTAGAATCAGTATAAAAGGGGTAGACTGTTTATCTTTCAAGTAATCCTTTGTATTACTGACTATGGTGAATATACTCGCTACTGTTTGAGAAAGCTTAAGTCTGTGGCCAAGTCCTCTAGTGCAGGTACTATTACTGTTACAAATCAAGTGCAGACATTTGGTTTTGTGGCTCTATTGTTAGGTATGATATGCTCAAAACTTTTATGTCTTCTAGTTGACCCTTTGATCATTACATAGTGTCTCTCCTTATTTGTTGGCAGAGGATGCTTGTTTGTTCCCAACTGCCCAGACTTCTGAAATAATTTCACAGAAACTATATTGTTTAAAACATTGCTTGGACAATAGCTTAAGCATACTACTAGCTAGCTCTTATATCTTAAATTAACCCATTTCTATAATTTTATATTTTACCACAAGGCTCGTGGTTTACTGGCAAGTTTCTGGCATGATGGCTATATGGCATCTCACTGACACCACCTTCTTTCTACCAGCATTCAGTTTAGTTTTTCTGCCTAGCTCTATTCTGCCCTGTCATGAGCCCAAGTGGCTTCTTTATTCATTAACCAATAAAAGCAACACATATACAAAAGGACATTCCACATCATCTCCCCTTTTTTGTCTAAATAAAAAGGAAGGTTTTAACTTTAACATAGTAAAATTGCATATAACAAAACAGTTTTCAAGCAAGACAGTTACAATATTTATATCTACTTTTATCTGTTATCATAACTAAGGAAAATTATAATTATAACTTTCTATTCTTCAGCTCCATCAAAAACCCCAGAAGGCTATAATATTACTTAAGTTAACAGGAATTGCATTGTAAGCAACTTCCAAAACTCTAGAATTGACAGAGACATCTCACTGCCTGGACAGTCACCCAAAGTCCTTTTATAACTTTGGAGCATCCATCTTCAGCCTACAGGCCCATAGTATCCAGCAGAGTTTTCCATGAAGAAAGAAATTACAAAGACAGTTCCACCTGTATTGGCAGGTTGTCAGTCACTTTTTTCTATGTCCTACAGAATGTCTGGCAGACTCTTTCATGAAGCAGGAACCCTGAAGGACCATCTCACCTTTAGGCAAGTTCAGCAGTCATTTTTCAGTGAGTTCTGCATGTCCAGTTCATATAGCATAACATCAAGCAGTCCAGGCAAAAGCAGTTTCTTGCCCAAATTGCCCAAATGGTTAATCAAGTCCATAAGGAGCCTCTTTGATGCCCATCATCCTTTTGAAATAAAATGTTGCTGCCAGGAGCAGATGTGTCTCATTGTCATGAAAAGTCTTAATTCATAAAACATTTTAAATGCCATATTCTGTAGGCCTTTGAAAGTGTTAAAGATTATCTAACTGAAATATATCTTTATATATCTAGAAAACCTAATTAACATAATTACAAGCTTGATTATTATAGATGATTATTAACCTTTATATCTTAATTATATATTACATTTTTAAATAGCTGCACAAATGCAATACCTTAAACAAGAGCAGACATATACATATAACAAAATTGACCTTAAATTTATATCAATAAACCAAGATCCATACCAATGCAAAGTATTCACCTCTATAGCATATCCCCCTTTAAATGTAAACATTTGGGAAATTGGGCATAGTTCTCTCCAAACTGCTTCCTGCTTTTTGTTAGGAGAAATATTTTCTTTTGGGGGATTCATGGAGATCTTTTGGAGGACCACCATCAAAGCACATTAGTCTGGAAGGAATCCACAAGTTCTTATCTTCTGTGAAAACAAAAGCATAGCCTCTTTTTCAAAGCAACATATCCTTAGACCCAAATTTTGAAGTGAAGATACCATATATATACATACATATATATGTAAAATGTTTAGCTTAGCAGCTTATACAATGGAATGTCTCTCTGTACTTAGCTCATTCATAGTAAAAAAATTCAAAGAAAACACAATAATATACATAATCCAGACTCTCTGTGTATTTTCCATCTTTATGTGGCTTACTTTTCTTTATTCCTTTAATCTATGATTGTCTGTATTCTGTCTCTTTGAAGACTTTATTTTTGAACCCATTTACTTCCTTTTATAACTATTTCTTCTCTCTCCCAAGCCTACATACATTTATCCAGCATTGTGATCTATTAAGAGGTCTTTTTTTATCTGAATATGTTATTTTATGATCAGGAGCACTTTTTTTAAAATGCTAAATGGGTGTGGATAGGACTAAGGTTGCTTTGCCTTTTGTCTCTGCCCAGTCCAACATGGCAGAGGTCTGTTCACCTCTACAAACCATGCTCCCAACCCCATTTTCAGACACACAGTGGGTCCATGCTGCCATTAAGTAAGTTATAGCACTCTGCTTAAAATCCCCATGTAAACATTCTGCAGCTGGACCTCCCAAAAGAGTTGGAGCCATTTGTGCTGGTGAACCAGGAAGCCACTGTTTTTAAAGAAGTTACTCAGTTTTTACTGCACCTCTCTCAAAGGAGCTGCAGCATCCCTGCTTGCCACGAGCCCATCCAGAAAAAAAATTTGTGGCTACCAAGAAACTGCACTAAACCCAGTTTATTTTGTGTCTAGAACTTTTACCAAACTCTCTCAGGTTTTATGTGGATATAGTTGGCCACGTTGGCACCAATCTGTAGGCTAAGGCTGCTTGTTTGTTCCTGGCTGCTCAGACTTGAAATAACCACAAAGAAATTATATTAATTAAATCACTACTTGGCCAATCACTTAAGTGTATTGCTAGCTAGCTCTTATTCTTAAATTAGAATGGTAAATTTATATTTTACCATGAGGCTTGTAGTTTACCGACAAGGTTTCAGCATCTCTCTCTTCTCTGGTGGCTACATGGCATCTCATTGACTCCACCTTCTTTCTCCCAGCATTCAGTTTAGTTCCCCCTCCCCCTCTCAGTCTAGTTCTATTCTGCCCTGCCATAGGCCAAAGCAGCTTCTTTATTCATTAACCAATAAAAGCAACATATATACAGAAGGACTTCCCACATCATTTATTTCTGATTACATCCCTTGGACTGACGTCCACATTTGTCCAAAATTAACATGGCTACTTTAGCTTTCTTTTAGTTAGTGTTCCCCTGTATATCTTTCTCATCTGTTTACTGTTAACCCAGCTATGTCTTGCAGTAAAAATAAGGTGCTTGGGCTGGTGAGATGGCTCAAGGATAAGTCTGACAACTTGTTTAGTTCCAGAAATCCAACATGGGAGGAGAGAACTGACTCCAGAAAGTTCTCTTCTGGCTTCCTCCACATGTGTGCAGTGGCATGCACACATAGAATATATAAAAACGATGATGAACAAAAATTTAAAAATAAAAAAGGTTTCTGAAGATTGTATAGAATTAGGTTATTTTCAAAATCTAACCTGACAGTACTGGTTTTAGTGGGTCATTTACATTTAATATGATTATTGATAAGATTGCATTAAGATTTACCATTTTGTCAGTGGTTTTTATTTGCTCTAGTTGCTCTTTTTCTGTCTTTTCTAGGTTTAACTGAGAACTCTGTATCTGTGTGTGTTTGTTCATATATGTGTGCCTCTATATGTGTGTCTATATGTATATATATGTATGTGTTTGTATGTGTGAATATTTTTGTGTCTATGTCTATGTATATGTGTGTCTGTGTGTATATATATATGCATGTGCATCTTTATGTGTGTATCTGTATGTATACATAAAATGTATATACCCATATGTGTGTTTCTGTATGTATATGTGTGTATACATATGTGTGTATATATGTGTACCTGTGTGTATGTGTATATTTGTGTGTCTATGTGTATATATGTGCGTGTTTATGTGTATATACCTATATGTATATGTGTATGTATATATGTGTGTGTACATATAAACATGTGTGATTCTACATCTATATTTGTGTGTGTATATATTTGTGTGTCTATGTGTGTACATATACTTGTGTGTTTAGGCATGTGTGTGGGTGTGTGGGTGTGAGTCTTGGGGACAAGAACAGGATCTCATGTTCAAACTCTCCATTGTAGTTAAGGCTGACCTTGAACTCCTGACTTGGTCCTCCTGCTACCACCTCCTGAGTGTTGGGGTTATGGTACCCACTACCATATCCAGGTTGAAAAGTTTTTAGGGTTCTATTTTTATCTTCTTTATTGACTTTCAATGTATACTAGAATTATTCAAGGTCCTATAATACTTATTTTAAGTAATTTGAGTTTTCCTTAATACCATATCCCTTCAAGTAGAAGGTAAGGATTTTATAAATTGTATTCTTCTCCATCTTTCCTACCTCCTATGGGACTGTTGCGTTATAGTTCACTTTTGTATATGCTGTGAGCATATAACACATTGTTATTCTCTCTGCTTTAAACAAGTGTATTTTAGAATAATTAAAACTAAGAAAAAAGTTTATTTTTCCTTGTTCATTTTTCTGGGTTTTTTTTGTCTTATATTTCTTCTGCTTGATGAACTTCCTTTAATATTTCCTACATGGCAGATCTGTTGGCAATGCATGTCAGTGTTCTATTTCTGTGAAGAGACAACATGACCATAGCAACTCTTACAAAAGAAAGCATTTAATTGGAATTGGCTTGCAGTTTTAGAGGTTTGGTCCATTATCATCATGGTGGGAAGCATAGTGGCATATAGGCAGATATGGTACTGGAGAAGTAGCTGAAAGTTCTACAACCAGATCCAAAGGTAACAGGAAAAGAGAGCCACTGAGCCTGGCTTGGGCTCTTGAAACCTCAAAGCCCACCCCCCAGTGACACACTTCCTCCAAACATGACCACACCCCCTAATCCTTCTCAAATAGCACCATTCCCTGGTGACTAAACCTTTAAATCTAGGATCCTATGTGAACCATGTTCATTCAAACCACCACAATGAGCAACCTGGCTTTGTTGTTCAGAGGAAGTGTCTTTCTCCCTCACTTTGAGAGCTATGTCTTCTGGTTTTAGATCTCTGGATTAAGCAATATTTCCTTCCCCCTTTCCTCCCGTCTTCTTCCCTTCCTCCTTATTTCCCTCCCTTTCTCCCTCCATCTATCCACCTATTCCTCCCCAAATTCCCCCCCTCCTTACCTTCCTCCCTTCCTTCCCTTCCTTATTTTCCTCCTTCCTTTCTTCTCTCTGTTCTTGCCTTTAAGAATGGCGCTCTTAGCATGAGCACAGTGGTACACACTTGCAGTCCTACATACTTGCAAGGCTGAATCAAGAGAATCACTTTAGCATACAAGTAATCAACCAGTCTGGGTAACAGCAAAGCCCCAAGTTCAATCTCCAGAGCACCAAACCCGAAAGGAAGCCAAAGCAGAACACATCACAGGAAGGCATTCCATTATTGTCTTGCTTACAAGGCTTCTGACAGTTGGTCTATGGGAATTCTTAAGTGTTGCTCCTATGGAGTTGTGTTGCCCATTATGATGAGTGCTTCCTTCCTTATGTGAATTCCCATCAGGGGTTGTGCTACCCAGAGCCACAAGAACCTGATCCCCTAGAAGTATTGATTGAACCCCTAAAAGAACAGTCTGCAAACACGGTCTCGGTGTCGGGTGTTGACATCCATTGAGTGGGGTTGACTCGGTTCATGGAAGCTGAGGTTTCTGAACAGTTCCAGGCACGGAGAGACGGCCACTCTGGCTCTGCATGGAGGGGCTGCTATAGCTCCTGTGGATTATATTTCTTGGCCAAAAGGCTTCTTTTCACTCTTTCTACCACACAAAGAAATTCATCCTCAAGTTCAAGTTCTACACAGAGGAATAGTGGACCCTAGGTTTGGGTTTTAGGAGAAAGTAATAGAAATAAAAAGTGAAAGTTGGGCACATGGTGAGTGCCAGCAATTCTAGTACCCGGGAGGTATGGCAGGAAGGCCAGCTTCAGCTGAAAGAATTTGAGACAAGTTTGGGATACATGAGCCTGTTTTAGCAAATCGTGTTTTAAATTGAGAGGATCCACATTATTTTCTCAACCTTTCATTAGCAGACTAGAACTACCCATCAGCTCTCGCAGCACTCCCATATATAGGACACTGAATACGCCCACCCACACCCACCCGGTACAGGACATACTGTCAGCACGGCCAACAGCCCTTCCTTTGGCGTATATTTAGCTATGGCTAAATTCAGAATACTTAATTTTTTAAGTGAGCTTAATTTTCCCTTCCTCTTGTCATAGTTACGGATCGCTTCAGGTCTTGAGTCACTACTGTTCTAGACTTTTTTTTCCCGTTCTTATCTTTTGGTTTTTGAAGATATAATTCTGACATATATAGCCCTGGATAGCCTGGTATTCACTATGTAGCCAGGTTGGCATAGATGGCATGAAACTCAGGGCAGTTCTGTCACAGCATCCCAAGTGCTGGCTTTACAGATGGGACCATCGTGCCCAGACTCGTAGGTGACTTTTCATGTGATTTTGTCTGCAGTATTCCTGTAGTGACCTTATGGAAATCCAGATCACGCTGTATTTATCTTTTATTCTTTAACTTAAGTCTCAAATGTGTCCTATCAGTGGACACTCAGCAAATAATGGGCCAATCTTCAGTTTGTTATTACCATTAATTTAACAACATTTAATTAATTTAATAATAACTTTTCCTAATAATGTTAGCCAGATTAAATAAATACTGACTGGCACGTCCCCACCCCCAGTTCTCCACTGATTCTCTCCCAAGAGCTATCTGAAAAGAAGAGAATTTAATTTTATTATCTTCCATCTTAATAGTAATTAGTGGGCGTCTACTGTTTGATACTATCACAGATTTTTTTTAAAGATTCATAAGACAAATATAAAGACAAAGTTTTTATTCTGAGTCGTTTATACCAATTATGTTTAAAACATGAAGCAAGACATCAATTAAGAACACAGAGGGCCATGAGAACAGAAGAGAGAGGGTTTATATGCCTGCATTCCCATAAATACTCCAAGTGGCTGTTGTTTTCTGGACTTCAGTGGAGGGTGGAGAAGATGGACTGTGAATGAACAGTAATAAAATGATACCACTGAAATATAAGGAAGTAACAGAGGCTTGTGCAACAGTATCAGGTAGTGCAAAGAAGGGAACAGCCCCTTCCGGAGTATAGGACAGTGGCAGGCAGGCGAAGAAACGATTAACACAGACCTGAGAAAATCTGAGGATGTTTTATAGGGAAAGAAATAGTTGAATTGTGTTCCTGTGATTGGGTAGAACTCTAATATACAAATGTACAGGAAGTCACAGGGAGAAGCCTAGGCAAAGGCACAGAGGAAGGAACGTGCCTAGTGTGGTGGCACTGATCTTGAATCCCAGCACCCAGGAGGTAGGGGCAAGTCATCTCTGTGAGTTCAAGACCAATGTGGTCTACATAGCTAGGGCTACATAATGAGAGGTTGTTTCAAAAATACATGAATAAATAAAAATGTAAATTAGTGAAATCTCAGTGGGAAGGGGGAACATGTGTGGGTAGCGCAGTTGGGGAGGGTGGGAGGGTGGTCAGAACCATAGGAGGCAGCACAGAGCGACTGAACATATCAGCTGCCTGGATAAATAAATGAAGGTCTTGGACATAGGTTTTTGGTAGCCTGAGTAGGGAGGTTGAGTAATCATGGAGGAGCTTTGTGAAGGATGAGAAGTAAGGCTGAAGAGGCACAGGCGCACGAGGTACAGATCACTCCAAATGACCTCAGCGATGATTACTCCCCATTGTCAACTTAGACTGAGGATCACCTTACTGCCTCACCTCTGGGTCTGTCTGTGATAGTGTTTCCTGAGAGGTTTAAGGAAGGAGAGAAGCCCCACCTTGAAATGGACAGCACCAACTCAAGGGCTGGGAGCCCGGACTGAATGAAGGGAAGGGAAGGGAAGGGAAGGGAAGGGAAGGGAAGGGAAGGGAAGGGAAGGAGAAAGTCCCATGATGAGCCTCGGCTCCTGTAGATGCAACTTTAACCAGACACCTTCTGCTGCTGCTGCTGAGGCTGCCTTGCCATGGCTCTCCTAAAATCCTGAGCCTGCCTTCTTCATCCCTTAAGGTTCTTTTGTCCAGTATGTGTGCACCGTGACAAGAAATGTAACGAAGACCTCTGTGGTCCAGGCCTGCAGTTCCAAATTCTCTGCTTCCATGAAAGCCGGGCTGGAATTCTTCCCTCTTTTGAAATGTTTGTGGGTCAGTGAATGTCAGCCCTCAAGCTAAACACAGGGCAAGTTTAGACACACGCTGGGAACATCAACACATATCCTATTTTTAGGGAAGGAGCTGGGGGTTCTCGATTGCATTTGCGTCAAGGTCAGCCTGGCTGCATGGGAATATCTTGAGAGCTGGCATTTGGTTGTTGGCCATGATTGATGGCTGTCCTGGCCTTGGTAAGGCTGGGCTTTGGTGAGTCTCATTTTTGCTTTCCAGAGGGAAGCATCTGATGCTTCTCTTAGCTTTCCTCGTCTCCTCAGTATTGACATCGATAAACAATGAAATCACGGGACCCAGATTAAGTAAATCTATTTCCCTAGCATGTGGTACAACACAGTTTGAAAATAAAAACAAATCAAATGCTCGGAAAGCAAAATGAATGCAAATTAAGGTCTGGAGAAATCTGTTAGCACCCATACGCTTATTTTGTTTTCTCTCCCCTTTAAATGAACACTGTTTTCTGAAGCTCAGATGTGAATCACAGTGCCTTCTGGAGGGACTTGATTGCAACTCTGTCCTCGCGTAGGAAAAGCCTGTCCTCTATAGGCTAGGAGACACAGCAGTGAGCAGTCTCTTTGGGACACAGGTCTGGAATCACCCAGATGAGGTTACCCAGACCAGGGAGAAGAAAACTTATCTCTGGAGTTTCTTTCCATTTGATGAATGCTCAGCTGTGCTTATGAAGATTAATTTATGCTTTTTTAAAGTTTCTTCTTTTGTTTGTTTTTCAAGACAGGATCTCTCTGTGTAGTCCTAGTTGTCCTGGAACTTTCTCTGTAGACCAGGCTGGCCTGGAACTCACAGAGATCTGCCTGCCTCTGCCTTCCGAGTGCTGGGATTAAAGACATGCACCACCACCCTGACTTCTTAAAGTTCTTCAATGACATGATAGTGGACTGGCTAAATACTGGCTTGGGACTAGAACCAGTTCAAGCCCTCCTCCCTAAAGCTGTGGCCTTGGAAACAGTTAGCCTAACTCCACTCTTTTTTTTTTTTTTTTTTTTTTTTGGTTTTTCAAGAGAGGGTTTCTCTGTGGCTTTGGAGCCTGTCCTGGAACTAGCTCTGTAGACCAGGCTGCTCTCGAACTCACAGAGATCCGCCTTTCTCTGCCTCCCGAGTGCTGGGATTAAAGGCGTGTGCCACCACTGCCCGGAATCCACTCTTAATTCTAGAATTTTGGGACAATAGAACCCAGCCTCCAGGTCACAATATATATAGCAAAGAGACACACAGTGGGAACTCTGTATAGGAGTTCCTCTTCATTGTTAGTAGAGTAAAGCTCAGCCCTCTTTACAGAGGGGTGTAGACCCTTTGTTCTGAACACTGGTTCCTTCCCTGACTGTGGAACTCTGTGATGTTCCTAAGCTTTATGTTGTCACAGAAGGAGCCAGAGGAGACTTGGTACTGCCCACCATGAGACTCTGTGTACCTATGTTTATTGCTACAACCCACACAAACTGCCCTTTTGTAACCAGGCCCCACAGATGGGACATTAATTAGATACTTGAGTTTCCTAGGGAATACTGCCCCTTCTTGAGACAGAGTCTCACTATGTAGCCTAAGCTGTTCTGGAACTTAGTATCCAGAGTTGAAATTAAAAGCATGCACATCATGCCTGACTTAAAAGTCAGTATTCTTGGCCAGGCCTGGTGGTACACGCTATAACTCCAGCACCCTAGGGGCCGAATTGAGGGGAAAGGTTGAGGTCAGCTTGAGCTACATAGCAAGACAAGGCTAATCTTTTAAGGAAACTCGGATGCTTTGTTTGGTGATGTTGTCTGACCTTTTTCCTGTTTAAAATGGCCAGGAAATGATAAGCGGAAGGAAGGAGAGTCCTGACTTCGACTTCCACTATTAGACCCAAAGCAGAGCCCTGGTAGAGCACCCCGATGTGGGATGTCCTCCTGTATGTGTGCTGCTTTATTGGTTGATGAATAAAGCTGCTTCAGCCTATGGCAGAATAAAGCCAGGCAGGAAAACTGAACAGAGAGATACAGGGAGAGGGTAGATGGAGTCAGGGAGACGCTGCCAAAGGAGATTGGAACCTTTACCGGTAAGCCACAATCTCATGGCGATACACAGATTAATAGAAATGGGTTAATTCAAGATGTAAGAGCTAGCTAAAAATACGCCTGAGTCATTGACCAAACCGTGTTGTAATTAATATAGTTTCTGTGCAATTATTTGGGTCTGAGCAGCCGGGAAGGGAATGAGCAATCTCTGCTTACACACCTCATACATTGGCTTACTGCCAGCATCCCAGGCACTTTGTTTAATCACTGTCTTAGTGATGGTTTCTATTGCTGTGGTAAAAGACCATGACTAAAGCAACTTGGGGAGGAAAAGGTTGGTTGGGCTTACATGTCCAGAGTCACAATCCACTGAGAGAAGCCAAGGCAGGAACTGAAACTGAGCAGGAACCTGGAGGCAGGAGCTGATGCAGAGGCCATACAGAAGTGCTGCCTACTATCTTGCTCTTCATGACTTACTCAGCCTGCTTTCTTATAGAACCCAGGACCACCAGTTCAAGGATGGCTCCACCCACAATGGAGCCCTTCCTCATTGAGAACTAATTAAAAAAATGCTCTACATGTCTAATGGAGACATTTTCTCAACTGAGCTTCCCTCCTCTCAACTGACTATAGCTTGTGTCAAGCTGACATAAAACTAGCTAGCGTACAGCGATTAGAGCTTTCCTGTTCAGGAATCAGACAGCTAGGCTTGACTTCATGGCTCCATGAGGGAGCTGATTCCTTCTTATGTGGAATATAGAAAACAAGAGACATCTAGGCGTTTGATCCACAGAGATTCCACGGAGAGTGTCTCCCACCTGCAGGCCATAGGGATTAACTTTCAATATTCATTCCTCTACCAATTTCAACTTCCAGGCTGAGCTGGCCACATGACACCAGGATCAAATTCTTTTTGCTGTAGCACAGTGTCCTGTCCCTGTAACCACATCTCTTTAAGTGCAGCTGCTCAGTTTGGTCACTCTCCAGGCTCACTTTTGGATTTTGATTTGCCAAAGCCCCTTGAAAATTATCTACCATAAAATGAAAGAGAAAGAGGCATTTTGTTTGCTTGCTTGGTGAAGTAGCAGACAATAAACGAAGCAATTTTGCAGTGGGTCTGAACATTAATTTCATGCAAATGAGAATCTATTTTATGATGAGGCACTGTTAGGACCTAGGGCTCCATCTGCCATTCTGCACAGGTGGCCCTATGCAAATGACGGCTAATCATTTGTCACTAAAGCCAAGGCTGGTTCTTGGTTGCCTTTACTTTCCCCTGGGCTGGGCCTCTGCTGGCTCACCCATTCTTTCTCCTTTGTCTCCCCTCCCTCCCCTGTGGTGCTGCTGCATCTTCTGAGTTTATCTTTCTGTAGCTGTGCCCCCTCGGGTTGGTATCTTTAACTCTTCATGCTATTACCATATTTTTCCACCAACCAAAGTTCAGTGGGCCAGTTTCTTGTGGGCATATCTTTCTTTCAGAAACTTCCTCATTGTTTCAAGTGTACTCCTGAAGCTGACTCTTGTTCCCCTCCTCCCCCAGAACCAGAAAACTTTGCCATGTTTCTAATAAAGGAGAGAAGCAAGTTTGCAAAATGTAGCCCTGGTCTCTCTCCTCGCCCCCCAGTTACCAGCGGAGTTCAGGTTCTGGTCCTATTCTTATCTTATCTTATTTATTTATTTATCTTATTTATTTATTGACAGGGTTTCCTGTAGCTCAGACTAGCCTCACACCCACTGTGTAGCACAGAAGGTAACCTTGAACTCCTGGTCCTCTACCCTCTACTTCCTAAATGTTGCAATTACAGGCACGTGTTATCATGCTGGGTCCCATCACACTCCTTTTTGAAAAGAAAAGAATTTTTCTTCTTTAGAGCAATTGCAGGCTCACTGTAAACTGAGGAAGGTACAGAGATCTCTTTTATATCCCCAGCCCTTCCTCCCATAGCCTTCTCATGGCAACACCCTCCACCAGAACGGCACACTTGTTAAATTCCTAAGCCTATATTCATTCATAATCAACAGGGTCACTCTTAATGTGCACATTTTAGGTCCTTGGGCAATGTAGCATATCAATGACACGTGGCCACCATTATAGTATTACCGTGCTGTCCCCTCTCTGTCATCCTTCCCTCCCTCTAACCCTGGCAACTAGTGATCTTTTAGTGTTGTCACTTTGGAGTCTTTCCCAGAATGTCCAAGAGTTTGATTCAACAGTAGGTAGACACACAGTGTGTAACTGTCCCAGGTGGTTTTCTGATGTTAATAATGCAGTACAGACTGGGGGTGCGGCTCAGCGGGAGAGCGCCTGCCTAGCATTTGTGGTGTTTGGACTTCCACCCCAGTGTGGTGAAAGTTTAGATTGGCTTATGGTTCTTGAGGTCAAAAGTCGAGGGACTGCATTTGATGGTGAACTTCTTATCGATAGAGTTTCATGGTGGCATACAGCATCACCCAGTGAAACTGGGAGCATGTGTGTGCAGACTCGGGCCCTACCCTCTTCTGATAAATCCAACCAGATACAGCTGTGGACCCTAGACTAACCACATAGCTCTAATCATCATCGGAAGGCCTCACCTTGTGCATCATAGTTGGATAAAATTTTTACCTTCCTTGTGCCTCAGTGGGAACTGACCTTGGCCATGAGTCTCCAAAGGACAAACCATCTTCAAATCACTGGGGCAGCCCGTTTTCAGTTGGCTTCTTTCACTGGGATCTAAACTTCTAGGATTTGCAATGTGGAAGTTTGCTTCATACCCTGGATGACCAAAAGTGTCAATCATAATTGCAGTAGGATAATGCTCTTGTACCCTATTAAGATTTGTCACTTGTATAGGTTTAATAAAATGCTGATTGGCCAGTAGCCAGGCAGGAAGTGTAGGTGGGGCAACCAGACTAAGAGAATTCTGGGAAGAGGAAAGGCTCAGTGTGCAGTCACCAGCCAGACGCAGAGGAAGCACAATGAAAATGCTGCACTGAGAATAGGTACCAAACCACGTGGTTAAACCTAGACAAGAATTATGGATTAATTTAAGTTGTAAGAGCTAGTTAATAATAAGCCTGAGCTAATAGGCAAAGCAGTTTATAATTAATATAAGCCCCTGTGTGTTTCTTTGGGACTGTATGGTTATGGTACTGGGTGGGACAGAAACATCCAATTACACATAATCAATCCCCTCATGTGTGTGGGGAATCACAGCTGAAGGTATGTCCAGATAGTTAATTTCCTAAGTAGGAAAACCCACGGCACTGTGGACTGGTACTCTGCACTCAATCAGGACCCCACGGTTTATTGACACTGAGGTTGCAGCCAGGCAGCCACTGCCCTCCTGCAGAGGGTGGGCTCCTCATTACCAGGAGCCCACCAAGGTTCACTTGCAGTTCTCTAGCCAATGCTGACACGCCAAGGCTACGAGTGCAGTTCCAGGGCTTTTATTCCATTCTCCATCAGTTCTCCCCAAAACCATGCCACATCCTCTTCCTCACTCCTCACTTCCCAGCACCATGGCTCTTGGGAGCAGCTTGCAGGCTGCCTGGACTCCTGTTTGTCAGGGTGGGTTTTCAGTTTTCCTCCCAGGGAAGCAGGAGTGGAGAAGGTGGGTGGGAGCACACACTGTGGGGTTTCTGCTCAGTGGGCACACTCTGCCCATATTCTCAGCATACCTGGGAGGTAGATCATTTCATTCTCACATAGAGGAAGAAAAAGAAAAAAATGAAAGGCCCAAAAGGCACAGCCAAGTTCTCCAAGGAGAGACACTTAATATATCACAGCAGCTTGGTGCAATTCTGCTCTGGTCAAACCGCAGCCGGGTGTGGGGACCTGTGATGTCCTAAGGAAACAAGCAGCTAATTCCTTTTGCTAACATGCCCTTTCCTTCAGCATGCCCTATGGACTCCAGAGCCAGAGTTCCTGAGTTCTAATCTAAGCTTTTCTTTTGCTAGTGGTCTTCCCTTGGACAAGTTATAGACACCACCCCAGCTTCCTTTTCTGTAATGGGGACTCTCCACTCCTTCCCAGTAATCAAACCATAGAAACTGGAAGTAGAGTGGTGGTTGCCAGAGGCTAGAGGCAGGGAAAACTAGCACTTACATTTCCTGAGTGCAGAGGTTCAGCCTAGAAAGACAAAAATGCTCTGAAGATGGACAGTGGTGATGGCGGATCGACAATGTTCATGTCCTCAAGACCACCGAGCCACGGCTTTCCAATGTCCCCAAGGTGGTACATACCTGCAAACCCAACACTTGAGAGCCAATGGCAGGAGGATCCCAAATTTAAGGCCACCTTGGGACATGCACACACACACACACACACACACACACACACACACACACACGCACATAGGCATGCACACACACACACACTTGTGTCCCAGAAGTTGAATTTTGTGTTAAAAGTACTTTGTAATTTAAGGAACCAGAATGACTTCCTCAGGAGGTCTTGGGGAGGCCAGATTGAGCTACTGCATGTTAGGCTCTTAGAGATGGGCCTGAATGCAGCAAAGGCTCCTTGAATTTGAGCTCCTGCAGGCCCCAGTCTTGACCCCTCCCACAGAAGGCTGGGAAGTTGGCAGGACTTTGTAGCACCCGCCTGCCATTTGGCTGAGGTTACCTTCAGAAGGGGTTTCACAGCAGCGTCTGGAACAGTTCCCTGTCCCTGTGATCAGACAGCTGTCAGTCAGGACAGGCTGGTAAGTGTGCATTTCCATGCAGGATTGCCCACTGCCGTGGCAAACACGGAGCTTGTAAATGGAACACCGCTGCCTAAATTGCCCTTTTTGGCACAGACTCACTCCATGAGCTGCCTTTTCTAAGTAGCAGCTGAAGTTGGTGGCTAATGCTAGAATAAAAGAGTTACAGACTCACTTCGGGAAGCATTCAGTGAGGTGATTTCAGCACAGCATGTCTGAGAAGAGGGGGTGTGAATGTTTTCAGCGGCCTTGCTGACCTTATTTATGGAGTGTCAGTAGGGATGGGGACAAGGTGGACAGTGCCTGGAGGTCAGATCAGGCACTGAGGGAGGGGAGGGAAGCAGAAAGAAAGTGAGATAATTCAGTCAAGCTGAGCATGGGATGCTAAGGCAGCATCATGAGCACGCCGAGGACAGGAGGCGGAATGAAGCTCCATCCCCTCCGAAGTCCGTGTCTAAGTTTGGACAAACACTTGTGAGCTCATCGCTGCTGTTAGTAATACGTGACCAAATACGTGTGTACAAGGAACAATTCTGAGACTTAGAAGAGAGGTCATCTGTCCTGGGGGGTGGTGCTCAGATAGACACCCCAGGGGAGCCGCTGCCTCAAGAAATGTTGAGGGGTGGCAAGGCTGTGTGTGGCAGGGGACAGAGAGGTTGGTTCAATACTGGCACACAAGAAGGCAGTGAGGTCTTCGTACTGGTCACCAGCTCTCATTCCCTTGGAGCTGCTTAACTTTCAGTAATATCCACACTGGCATCAGTAGTCCGGATTGCCCAACTCCGGGGGCAATCTGTGCAGCTGCCAGCCTTTCAAGTCTGAGTATATCAATGGCATCTTCCCTTCCTCGTCCTTACAAGAGACTCCTCCCTTCTCTTGCCCTTCCATGCATTCTGTTACTATCTGTTTGATTTTGCCTCCTTGCTATGTCTTAAATAATTTCCTTTCGATATAAAGCGACAAGGCTATTTTGTAAGGGTGCTGCTTTTGGCTGCCATATGCTCTCTAACAGTAGGAATGGAGGCTTAGTCATTTTGGAATTCCTAGTAGCCTGTGTTACATACACTTAAATTTAGTCCATATTACAGTACATAGACAGACAGACAGATACAGACAGACACACATGCACACACTGAATGTAATTGACTTTTTAAAGAAAGGGTTAAAACATTCTTGATGGAGAAGGGAAGGAAGCTGACTGGTTCAAGGTGCTATTTTGGTTGGAGGCATGAGTCAGGTTGGCTTCTCTGCAGTCTGTGCCTGCAGAGGGATGTTGGCATCTTGCCTCATCCAACCCTGATTACAAAAGCATCATGACAAGTGTCCCCAGGAAACCACATACCTGGGGTTTGTGCTGCACTATACCACCTGTTATGTTCCTTATTTTAAAAATCTATTCTTGGGCTGGCATAGAGCTATTCACCTATAATCTCAGCACATGGGCAGCAGAGGCAGGCAGATCAGGAGTTCAAGGCCAGACTCTATCTCAAGAAGCAAAACAAAACAACAAAAGAGTCCGTTCCTGGTACCTACATCCTTCTATCATGCTGAGTGTTTTCCTAGTCTAGAGCAATGGAGCTGCCTGAGCCTGTTTGCTGCCTTCTTGGTGCTGATGCTCACTCTACTCCAGCTTCTTCTCCGTCGCTGGAAGGCTCAGCACTGTGGTCCACTGGTTCTACCCTCCCTATGGAGCAGGCAGCACAGTCATAGGCTCTTTCCCTCTCACTACCCTTCACAACCCAGGCTAGCCTAAGACAGCTCTACTTTCCTTTCTCCCAGAAAAAAAGAAGCAAACAGTCCACCCTCATCCACAGACTGTGAGAATCATAAGGAGTCTTCAGGACAAGCTGGTTTGATGTCTAGAGCAGAGGAGGCTGAGGATTCTGTGTGGGGGTACAAAACAAATGGAGTCCCTTGTCACCTTCTGAGGAAAGGGAAATGGGATTTATTTTCCCCTGCTTAAATTTCTCATGGCACTTTATATAGCAAAATGGAGCTGTAAACCAATTTCTTAAAAGATGCATTTATTTGTGTGTGTGTGTGTGTGTGTGTGTGTGTATACACTTAGGTGTGTGTGCCTGCACAGTCAGGGGAAGCCCAGAAGAGGATATCTGAGTCCCCTTAAATTACTCTCTGCCTATTCCTTTTGATGCAAGGTCTCTCCCTGAATTCTGGGATCCAGGTTTTCTCAGCTAAGCTGGAAGCCAACAAGCTGTTTCCTGTTTGGTCTCCCTCAAAGGAGGCTGCTGTGATGGGTGCTGGGATGTGAGCTCTGGTCTTTTCATTTCACAATGTCCTAGTTCGCTTTCCATTGTGATAAAGACCCTGACCCAAAGCAACTTGGGTAGGAAATGGCTTCTTTCACCTCCCAATTTACAGACCATCATGAAGGGAAGGCAGGGCAGCAACCAAGGCAGCAACCATAGAAAAATGCTGCTTCTGGCTTGCCTACCTTTCTTATACAACCCGGGACCACCAGCACAGGGTTGGCGTCACCCACAGCGGGCCGGGCCCTCTCACATCAAGCATTAATTGAGAAAATGTTCCACAGACCTGCCTGTGGGCCAATCTTATGGAGGCGTTTTCGCAGTTGGGGTTTCCTCTTCCCAGATGTCCTGAACTTGGGTCAATCAGCAAATACTTACCAGCAAGTACTCTTAACCCCCGATTCATCTCTCCAGCCATAAACTGATTTTAATGCCTGTGATCGTGCATGTGTTTCTGTTTAGAAAAAAAATAAAAATGAAAATCTGCTCTTCTCATTTCTCCTCTTAGTCCCCACCCCTTCCTCCCTCTCTTTCCCAGGGCCAGAGAGAAAACTCAGGGCCTCTGCCTTCCACTGCCCCCCCCCAGCTGGATCCTCAGACTTTCCTTTTCTTTCTTCTCTCCTGGGTTCCTTCTGTGCCTCGTGCTTTAAACACCGGAATGAGATGCCTGTCTCGCTCCTCCCAGTACTGACTACATACACATGGAGGGCTCATCCTTTGATGCCTGAAGAGAGCTGAGACTTCAATGTATGCTATTACTTTATTGCTTTAGCAATAATTTTTGTATTTAATACAAAATAATTTAATGTATTGCTTTAGCAAGTTCTTCTCTGTGAGCTCTGACAACAAGACTTGCTGTAGACCAATCATTGAACTATGATTTTCTTTGTAAATATCTCTTTACACAGACATCTCGCCCAACACGTTATGAGCTCTTTCAAGGCACAAGACTGTATTGTATTTTTTTTAAGTGTTCCTGATACACAGTGCAGTGTCTTGCCCACAGGACCAGCTTAAAGATCACAGGATTGAGTGCGGCTATCAGCCTCACCGTTCACTTGGGGCTTATGCGTGCCTAATAAGGGAGACTACTCAAGCTTTAGAGGGAAACGTCCTCAGAGCTGAGCCGCAATGGAAAGAAAGTTGGCACACCATAACAGGAGGAAGAAAGTTGCTTTTATACACATGGAATGAGCCAGACAAAGGCTCAGAGTGGGAGACTAAAATTACTAGGTTGCCTATCAGGAAATTAAACAGCCTATCCATTCATTAGAGAAAGAACAAATGACAGGTCTGGGCATTGCAAGACTGCTAATAAGCAAGAGCCAGACTGACGGTTATGGAAAGCCAGACTGAATGTCATGTTGCCCAACCCTCCCAAGCCACCCCGCTCTCACCGCCTTGTGATACAAAGACTGCACAGGGCACAGTGCTGGCAAAGGGTTAGGATTCCTCGTTTTTGAGCTTCTGAGAGGGCTGTTTGTGTTTGGGTAATGCCATGCTGAGGTCAGCTAGCCATACTGCCCCTTGCTTCAAAGTGGAGGCATCGTTTCGTAGAGGAGGTGCAGCAATGTGCTCACAGACCTCTTCTGTTTGGGGACGCTGTCTGTTAGACTTCAAGCCCCCTCCCTGGTCACACCACAATTAGCCCACTAAGGTCACAGTTGGCTTCCTGAGGGAACGCACATCTAAAGCTTTGAGTGCTTGTTGGGTGCCTAAATGTGCTTAATGTTTTTAAGTCTCATTCCTTCCTCACTACAGCCTGGGAAAAGATAGGACGCTTTCCCCCTATTACCTATAATAAATCTGAAGTTCAGAGAAACAAAATCATCTTCATTGAGGTCCCAAAAGCAGAAAGAATGCTTCTTTTAGTTTTTCTGGAAAACCCTTCCCTTGATATGAATAGTATTAAGGACTCTCCATTGAGATTAAGGTGCTAGGGAGCATGCAGTTAGTAGGAGACAAGGCCAGACTTTACAGTATGATAACGTATTTTTAGTACTAAGATCAGCTATTGCCACTTTTACACATTTATTTACTTAAAAATATTCATGGGGGCTGGAGAAATGGCTCAGAATTTAAGCACTGGCTGCTCTTCCAGAGGACCCGGGTTTGATTCTCAACAAATGGCTCTCATCCATTTGTAACTCTAGTTCTGGGGGATCCAAAAATGCCCTCTTCTGGCCTCCCTGGGTACCAGGCACACACATAGTACACAGACATACACTCAAGCCAAACACTTATATACGTAAAACAAAATATAATAGTAATTAAAAATTATTTATGGGACTGGCAAGATGGTTCAGTAGGTAAAGGCATTTGCGGTCAAGGCTGACAACCTAAATTCAGTTCCCAGAACCTATGTGGTGGGAGAAGGCAATGACTCCCTCAAGCTGTCCTCTGACAGTTGTGTCTTGGTACAGGTACACATACACACACACACACACACACACACACACATACACACACACGAATAAACATAGAAATGATTGGAAAGATTGTGGGACATCTAGGAGGTTCTTGACAGCACTGGTTTTCATATTTATTCCCTCACAAATGCCTCATCAAGTTTTAGTCTCATAGATGAAGAAGCCATGGCTCTGAGAGGCTGAAAAGTTGTTCAAAGCTAGTGAGTGATAGAGACAGAATTTGTGCCAAGATTTGTCTCACCCCAAGGGAAGGATCAGAAGAGAGACTCAGTGGTGAGAAATGCCTAGTCAGAAGTCACAGCTAGGGGGTGAGAAAGACCTAGGAGGGACAGGAGAGTGGTCTCCTACCCAGACTCTGAGATCACAAGCCTGGGGCCTGGGTTTGAACCTTCTGTGTCCTCGCCGGATGTCCTCAGATTTAACAAGCATGTGCATGCAAGGCTTGCAATTGCATGCGGTACATAATGGACGCTCAATGCAGGGAGTTTAGTATTATCTGCGCATACTTCAGATTATAGCTTTAAGGAGAGGGACTCTCATTAAGATGGAAAAGCCTCTTGGTTTTGCAGTTGAAGCTCTGGAGTGTAGCACTGAGAGAAAGGCAAGATAAATAAAG
>PVIU01000837.1:220309-261866 GCA_004026605.1 Ondatra zibethicus
ACAGCTGATTAAAATGCTTCCACCAATTAAAGAACATTCGGGACAAACCAACTCCAAGGTTCCCTTAGGTTTTAGGGTCATGCAGTGATGGATCTTCTCTCTGTGAACCCCAGAGCAGCCTTTGCAGTGAGGGCATGATGCCAGCTTGGTAGACTTGCTCTCTGCTCCTTCAGCCTGTTTTCCATTATGGGCAAATTTGCTGTCATTTGATGTTGATCGATGGCCTGGCAGATGTTCTAACCCTCAGCTCTGCACAGGGTACCTCTCAAATGCCTGCCTGCTGGTACTTCTCAGATATCTGGCATTTGGAGGACTATACCAGCAGGCTCTTTCTCTAGGAGTCTGGGGGGGGGGCGGCAGCGGGGAGAACGGGAATGGGGCTTGGGGAGTGAGAACCTGAGAATTTCAACTAGTAATGGAAGGAGTTGCCTCAATCCAGTGCATTTTACCTGGTCCCCAAATTACAGAGTTGGCTTAGAAAGCTATTTGCCTTTGGTTAGACATGGCTTTCTTATCTACGGCATGGGCTTCATATTCCCTTGTTTAAAGGTTTTAGGAAAATCTAGTTAGCTTTGACCTGAAACTTATTCTAGGTTCCCTGGGAGCAAATGTGGGGCTTTTCATGATGGAGAAGGAAAAGAACAGAACCACAGTTGAGTGACTGGTTGCCAGACTCAGAAGAACACAAAAGCATGTGAAATCCTCAAACTTGCAGAAGGACCCAGTTGCCTCCAGAGTACACAACCCCCCAAAGTTTCACATTTAATTTTATACACAGAGTGTGCTCAAAGCAGACATCAAGGACACACAGTGAATTTTCATTCTAGAATGTTGCAAACAATAAATAAACAAATTTCATGATCTTATGTGGTTCTCTACAAAAAGACCTAGAATATTCTATATCCAGTTACAGTTCCAAGAACAGTACCCCCCCCTTCTTGCTGAGCCAGGCCCTTGGCAAGGTAGCAAAATGCAAGCAACCCAGAGGGCTGTACTTTCCCCATCCTGAGCTGACTCCATCTCATACATCCCTTAAGATGACCAGATACCACTTTCTTCTTGTCCTGTATCCAAGGCTGGTCAACTTCATCCAGAAGAGTAGTAGATTCTCAGGTCACGTGACTCAAGTTATGGAATGATCCAGAAAATCCAGAAAGCCTGGTCCCTGCATCTCCTCTTAGTCTCCTTCTACATCTAAGCAGAGAGCACAGTGGGCTGCAGTATCGCTCCTGTTGCCCAAAACACAGAGAGGGGCTTTCCCTTTCCTGTCCCTCCAATAGCAGCACAGAACGTGGGTTCTGAGAAGATTCTGGCTTCACTCATGTAATCCGGTGGTAAATGTAGCACTGGGGAAGCCTGAGGGGACTCAGGGTAAATCCTAGTTTATATTTCCAGAAAGAGGTAGTATTTTGGGAAATGTGGTGGGTTCATTAAAAACACAATAAAATCATCTATATGATAACAATTCTTTCTGTGTGTTCTGTGGTTGGTATTAAGTTTTGGCTGTTTTATTTAAAGCAGAAAAAGAAAGTTATCACCTGAACGTGGAATGTCCCCCACAGGCTCTTATGTTTGAACAGTTGCTCCTCAGTGGGTAGCGCTGTTTGGAGAACCTGTAGAATCTTCAGGAGTGTGGGCAGCTAAAGGAAGTGGGTCATAGGATGTGGTAGGCGCCAGGCTTGCGCTCTGCTTCCAGGTCCACTGAGGGGTAGGGAATCCCAGCCCGGTGTTCCCGCTGCCATGACTTCTGCCATGATGGACCGTGTCCTCAAACTGTGACCAAACTAAGCCTCCCACCCTCAAGCTTCTTGTTGGGATTTTGGTTAAAGCAACAATAAAACAAAAGGAAATCTTATCAAGTTTGTTCGAACAATTCACCAAGCGAAGCCAGTTCGCTTTCTTAGCTCTGAGTCATAAGGATGTTCCTGATGCTTGGAGCGCACCGCACCGGCAGCGCTGCCAGAGTGACTAAGAAATGGCTCTGCAGGGAGCCTCCCTGGGCATCAGCTCTAGGTGCACCTTGGACCTCTAGGCTTGCTGCCTACAGGTAACAAAACAAAAGCGAGAAGGCAGAAGAGAAACGCTGCATGCTCTTGGCCAGCCTGAAGATTTTAGGAACATTTAGGAGTGTAGGCTTAGGAACCTGAATTTGATAGGTCAAATGACGGGTGGATTGGGGTGGAGGCCCAGGGGTGTGGAGTGATAAATCAAGCACCCCGTTTTCCCTCTGTAGCTGCTGATTTTTGTATCTCTTTTGCCTCGCTCTTCAGTTCTCTGTCTCCATCTGAACTTGGGTCACAGTGTTGTGGAATGTATTTGCGGGCAGACCTTTGCTTGAGCCTTCTCTCTTTCCTCACCACCCTTCAGAGTGTTCTATTGAACTCAGCATCTCTCTTCTCCCAGCCACCTAAGCTCTTGTGACTTATATTCCGCCTCTGCACCTCACCAACACTCTACACGTTTCCCTCATCTCGTATCATAAATGTAAGCTTTTTGAGGAAAGTGCCTGTGTCCTACCCATTTTGCCTTTTTTTTAGAGAGAGATGGGTCTCTTCCAGTCTTGAACTTGCTATGACTGAGGGGCTCCTCTCTTCACCTCTGAAGTGCTGGGATTATAGGTGTGTACTACCACACCTAGTTTGTTGGGTGTTAGCAATAAGACCCAGGACTTCACACATGCTGCTAGGCAAGCATGCTCCCAAACAAGTGGCCTGCCCAGCCCTCATTTTAATAATCTGTAGAATACGACGCAGACTCAGACCGCTGCCAGCACTAAAACCTAAATTTGGGCTATGAATACTAACGGCCGACCTGACCCTGTTGGTGAGATGCTGCTTGGGTTTTAAGAGGCTCAGTCTCAGATGTAGCTAATGTGACCCAGAAACTTCCATCCTCCACTGCTAGAAACAGTTCTTTGTCTCCCAGGAGTTAGCCTTTCACCTCCTTGCTAGTTAACTCAGCTCATTTATATAAACACAAACAAACACACTGTCAAAACCAATTTGCAGAACCTACATTTTATTTAGCTGGTCCTGTATCTGGCATGATGTTAGTGAGTCACTGGGGATCTATGATCTATGTGGGGAGGGGGAGCCTAGCCAAGCCCAAGTCGAAACAAAAACACATGTGATCTGGAACAGATGTACATGATGGTGACACTGCGTTTTCATGCTCTGATGTTTAGCAGGTACATGCTAGACTACACACCTGGACTGGAGGTACCAAGCACCCTGGGTCATTCCTAGTACTGCCCACTGAAAAGTCTCCGAGAGCCAGTGGTCTGCTTAGATGCACCCCAACACACCGGTTGTACACCAGAGGTGGCGCACGATGCTGTGGCTCTTTCTAATACAGGTGGAACCGTATAGCTTTGAGGTTACAATGAGTTCTATTTGGACAAAACTAGGCCAAAATTCTTGGCTTTGCCACGACTGAAAGAGTAATGTAAGACAAAATACTCTTTATGGCTCATTGAGGAAAAAAACCGGGGCACACTTGTAATCCTAGCACTTGGGAATTGGAGAGCAGAGGATCAGAGGTTCAACGTTATCCTCAGCTAAGTAGCAACTTGATAAATATTTTAAAATCAGGCTGGATGTGGTGGCACATGCTTGTAATCCCAGCACTTGAGGGGCTAGGGTAGGAAGATCAAGAGTTTAAGGCCAACCCAGGCTACACAGTGAGATTGCCTTAAAATTTAAATAATATACATAAATCTATAAAGTGGAGAGATAGCCTATTTGTGACATTATTTCGAGGATTTATGAAACTGAATACTTTTCAAGTTAGAGAGTCAGATGCCAACTAATCTGCCCCAGGTGATGGCACTGGTCCCCAAACATTTGTGGGCTCCAAATAGATCCAGAGGGTCAGCTAGAGCTCAGATGATAGCCAACACTTGACTTCTGATGCCATGGGTCTGAAATGGGGCCTCATCATTTTCATTCCTGGGTCTCCAGTGATAATGAGGCTGCTGCTCAAAGAGTCAAAGTTGAGGATCCATCCGTGTCTAGTAATAGACTGTGATAGGTCCAGGGAGTGGGGGGCAGGAAATGAAGAGCTCTGGACAAGCAAGATGGGTCTTGACTCATATGGAACAGAGTCTCAGAAGGCCGAAGGCTTCTCTGAAGAAACAGCCTCTAAAATACTCTGAGGTTGTGTAAGTGAGAAAGAACTAGGGGAAGATGAAGTGAGGAACAAAGAGTGACTGGGAGAATGGTGTCCAGTGACTCTGAAACAGTAAGGACCGGGCAAGCAGGACTGTGACATCAACGGGGTGTGGCTGGATGGAAGATGCAGGGCCCAGAGTCAGCAGGGGGCTGTGGTTGTGACATCAACGGGGAGTGGCTGGATGGATGATGCAGGGCCCAGAGTCCAGCAGGGGGCTGTGGTTGTGTGCTGTGCCCAGCAGGGAGCCCTCACTAAGCAGAGAAACGTTGCTTTGATTTATCTTTTCAAATGCAACTTGTTGGCACTGTGCAGAAGATGGGTCGGAGGGAGGCAGGAATGGCTGCGGGAGAGTGGTTATGAAGCCTTGGCAGAAGTGCTGGCCTGGGCAGTGACTTGGCTGCTGGGTGACTGCTGTGCTGATTGAGAGAAGCATATAGTTTAGAGATAAAATTATTAGAATTTAAGGATGTATTGGACAGTGGGAAGAAAGGGGAAGAGAAAGTTAAAGATGGTTCTTGGGGAATGTGATAGAATTACAGCTGCAGACCAGATGTGAAGACCCCCCTGAGAAGGTAAGAAGCATGTCAGTATTCATCCACCCTAGATGTCAGTCAGCTGTAACCCTTACTTTCCCCTCTCTTTATCTCTGTCTTTAAGCCAGACTATTTGCTCTGTCTCTTTTCTTTGGGCTAATTATGCTGTTTGCTGGGGCAATAAGCTTCCAGAGATAAGAGCAAGGCTCCGTCTGGCAAGTCTGAGAAAGGCCTCCTGACCTGATAAACCATGGAAGCAGGGCTGTCCAGGCACTATCTTTTCTATTCTCCTTAACTGTCTTTTCCTTTTTACAACAGGTCCTCATGTATCCCAAACCAATCTTAAATTTCCGATCCTCCTGTCTCTACTTTCCACATGGAATTACAGGCATGCACAACTAGGCCTGGTTTATGCAGTGCCGGGGAATAACCCAGGCCTTTGTGATAGACAAGTACTCTACCAACTGAACCTCACACACAGTCCTCTATCTGCTAAACTCACACTATGCTCACCAGAGAGGAGCCCACATTATCATCCGGTTTAGCCATGGCAGCACTGGGTGGAGCAACATGCCTTGTTCCCCCCCAGAAAGGGAAAGAGACAATTCCAGGCTACATGCACTGGACTTGAGGCGCCTCAGCTCCCAGGTGTCTCACTGCAGCTCCTACTCAAACAAGAAGAAGTAGGTCATGAGCTGCAACCAGGCCAGGAACAGGATATTCCCAGCTGGAGGTTTGAATGCTGGTGAGTCAAAGTAGACGTTCCCATGGCAATGGGAATGCCACCTCTTTTTTGAGACCAACAACCCAGAAATATGGAGGCAAGTCAAATGTAGTTTTGAAAACCTCTGGCATCTCCTCAGTTACTAGAAATGCAAGTATCTCAAATGACTGAGTACTTGGCATTTGATGGAGCGCCAATGGTTTTCCATGTGGTGAGTTGGTCTAGGGTGGGAAGCAAGGCAGTACCAACTCACCATATGTCCTTCTCTAGTCCTCTATGTAAGCCACAGAGAGTGGCTACCTTAAGGCTCTAATATTGTGAGATCTACTACTGGCTTGAAATTTGCTCAGAGTCTTTCAAAAACTTTCCAGTTTTTATATATGTGAATGGCAAGGATGAACAGGGAAATCCCTCTGGTCCCCAAAGATCTCTGGGAGTGTTTGCACTGGTTCTTCTCTCTCCTTAGGATATATTCAGAAAAGGACAGGGCCTCCTTCCCCGCCCCTCTCTTCAGATCCCTCACCGATCTTGTCACATGCAGGGCCCAGGCCACTCAGACACCCTTGTGCTTTATTTTGGAGAATTCAAAACATCTCAGAGCTAGATAGCACTTCACCACAGGGAAAGGTGAACACGGGGATTCCTGGGGCCATACACATTCTCGTCAGGTGAGGACCTCCCTGCAGGAAGAGTGTTGGGATGGTCACAGTACTCCCTGGGTCTAGTCTCATAGGCTGACTCATAATCATCAGGCTTGGGATCAGCTGACACATAAACTCAGAAGGCAAATAATTTTCCATTAAATTAGTAACAGGAAGATATAAACAACCAAGCAAAAAGAACAGCATTAAGAAAATAGGCCCCAGATTCTGATCCTTGATCTGGAGTGTGAGAAGAAGGGAGATTTGGAACTCTGCGGGGCTGGCTAGAGAGTGTAATAGGACATGGTGTGGTAGTTCGAATGTAATTGTTCCCCATAAGCTCAGGGAACAGCCTTGTTGGGAAGTGTGACCTTGTTGGAGGAAGTGTGCCACTATGGGAGTGGGCTTTCAGGTCTCATATATGCTCAAGTCACACCCAGTGTCTCAGTTCACTTCCTGTTACCTGCATATCAAGATGTAAAAGTCTCAGTCCCTTCTCCAACACTATATCTGCCTGCATGTCACCTTGTTCCTCCATAATGATAAAGGACTGAACCTCTGAACTATAAGCCAGCCCCAATTAAATGTTTTCTTTCATAAAAGTTGCCCTGGTCATGGTGTCTCTTCACAGCAATAAAACCCTAACTAAGACACATGGCTACCAAGGATGCCCCCCAATCCCTATTGCCAGGTTCTATAGTGAGGTTCTCTTGACATTTTACCAGCACAAACCTGGAACTGGGGAGTTCTCCCTCCCAGTCCACCTTATCTCCATGAACTGACGATTCAAAGTCCAGCTCAACCCCTTAGTGGCTTTAGACGGAGTCACTTCATTTTCTTAACCTTAGTTTACCTAACAGTAAGAGGGAGGGGGAGCGGTCCACCTACTCAGAGATAAAATGCCTGCCTACTCAGCAGGGCTACTGTGAAGACTGAATGGACCTGTAAGGTGTAGCATGTGACAGACACGGAGTGGAAGCTGCTGCTTGGCTTTTTGTGTCTGCAGCAGCGTCCCTTAACCCTGTCTGTAAAGAATCTCTTCCGCTCCCAAGGGGCACATTAAAATATAAAATGATTCCTGCAAGTGTTCTAGAAGCTGATTTTGCTGTTGTAAAAGCAGGATCTCACTCTGTAGCCCAGGCTGGTTTTGAACTTGAGTTAAACCTCCTATCTCCACCTCCCCTGTGCTGGGATTTCAGGCATAAGCTGCTAAGCCGTCTTAGAGCTGACTATCCGCAGGAATGACGCCAGCAGTGTTGGCCTTTATAAGTCAGACGTGCGCTATTTCCAGAGTGCCCCGCTGCAGCCAGTTCATGGTTCTAGATTCTAACTAAAAGCATGTAACTTCTCTCCCCCTCTTTCTGTCTCCTCCAACACTGAATCCTAAGCATGCCAACACCGAGGACATCCTCATTCCCTCTGTGAAGGATTCTCACTGCTCCCCCGCTCCATTTGCTTTTTGGACACTAACCCCAAAGGCATGATTCACCCTACCCTCCTTCATCCACATATTCCTCTGCTGGGCAGCTGCCCTGTTGTTTGTGTTTCAAGCTCTAAGAGACAAAGAAAGCCCCCCTATTGCTTACTAAAGATAACTCACGCACATGGATGGTAAACTCGTACTGATAATACGTCTTCTTTCTGAAGGAAGCCCTCATTTTATTTTTCCTTTGTCCTCTTTACTCCCGCCCCCATTTTTCCTGTATCAGCCCGTAGGATCTTTGAGTGATTCTCTCGATTTTTGTTTTCTAAATCTGAGCAAGAAAGTTTCCTGATCTTGGAGGGTGAGTAGGTTCGGGGACATGCTTCTCCTCTTGGATACTCTAAATCACTATTGTTTGATATATGACAGAAGGGGAAGGAAGAACCCATTCAGGTCCCTCAATTAATTCACTTAATAACTCTTTGCCTCCTGTTCCATTCCCCGGGTGGGGAGTAGATCTTCTACATCTTTAAATATCCCACACATGCCTCGTCGTGCTGGGTACAGAACTGGACTCAAAGCATCTAAACCACAGAATGGGTGGAGAGTGCTGGGGGTATGGCTGGGTTGCTGGAGGGCTTGCCTGGCCTACACATCTGGAGTTTCTGCTCTTCCAGTGGCAGCAAGGGACCCTCCTACTTGGTCCTGACACGTGCACCTTATGGCAACATCAACAGCAGGATGGCTCCTGAGTTTTTCTCCCCAAAGGCTGAACCTCCCGGCTCTCCCTCCTAGACTCTCCCAGTGTGCGACCAGTGCTCATTTCTAGGAAGACATCTGTAGTTGGTATTCCCTTCCTCCTCCAGCGTGGCTTTCTAGCTCTGGAGACATGGTGCCCTTTCACACACCCGAGAGGACATTGCCCCATTGGCTTCTGCCTTCTGGACCCAGGCCACCTTGGCGGCTGCTGATTTTAGCAGTGTTGTTTCCTGCTGCTCTAAGTACCAAAAGCACACTCAGCATTATGCACAGACATGCAAAGACTCAGCTATCCTGATCTCAGAGGTTTGTGGGGGTGATGGGGGTGTGTAAGTTAAACAAACAGTAACACGCAGACTTCAAATATGCCAGAGGAGAAGATGTTTAAAATCCTCAGGCAGGGCTGAAAGAGGCTTTTAACATCTTGTCATTTCAGCTTCTTCCCTTGCCTTCAGGACTGAAGCTGCCTGGGAGTGGTCCAGCCTTTTCTCTGTGGGTGTAGCTGTTTAAGGATGACTGAGTGGTCCTTTTGTGAGCAGGTACAGGGTTCCCGGGGTTGGGTGTGAATGTGGGAAGCTCCTCCCAGGCAGCCGGGAGGAGTAGAGGCTCTCAAGTTTGGCAGTGAACATTTCCAAGTATGCTTGCCATCCTACCACAAAGAATGCAGCTATTAAATTGATGATTTGAGATCGCAAACTAGTACAGCTCTGTCCTCTGAGGAAGCATAATTCATCTGGCAGCTTGCACCTGGGCTGTTTCTGAAGAGCAGAGGCAATCCGTTGGATAGTATAGACTGGGGACAGGTGACCAGGTCCTGTGAACCAGCCAGGTCCTGCCACCTGGGCTGGATTTCATAGATGATGCTCTATCTTTGTGAGAGACAAGACTGGGGTAGCCTGGTGTGCTGTGTGTGCCCAGGATTTGCTCTGGTGTCGCTTCTCCTGGCAATGACCTCCTCTAGAGTTCTGTCTTCCCTAAGCACTATGGGAAAGAACTGCTGTGACTTGCAAGGCTTTGCTTCTGAATGGCTGGAGAAGGCTTCTCCTGTGATTTTAGGGAGTCCTGCTCACTAGCTAATGGAAGGATCAGAAGTGAAGTGCTAAAGTCAATAGAGCAGACATCAGGGGTTCATCCAAAGCCAAGACCTTAGCAAGTGTGATCCTTGCTCATGTCTGCTGTGTGCTGGAGGATCGAGCGAAGGAGAGGGATTTGGGGCTTTATCTTGCTAAACAAAGACCCTGCCTAAAATGCTTCTTAGCATGTATATTCATTCCAGTACATCTGACTTCAAGACTGGCCTGTTCCATCATACGCAAGCATTTATCTTTTCTCAGTTACTCCCTGTACCCCTTCAGACATTACCCACCCCTCATTTTGTTACCAGTATATTGAGGTCAGTACAAAGGTCTTAGTGGAAGAGAACATAAATATCCAGGGGCGCTAAGATTCTGTGCCCACGTGGTGCAGTTCCTTGGACACAAGGAAAGAGATGAACAGCCACTGATGGGGAGTGTGGTAGTTTGAGTGTAACTGGCCCCCATAATCTCATAGAGAATGGTACTATTAGGGGATGTGGTTTTGTTGAAGTGGGTATAGCCTACTTGGAGGAAGTGTGTCACTGTGGGGGTGGGGTTTTGAGGTTTCCTATGCTCAGGATACTGCCAATGGAGTTACTTGACTTTCTGTTGCCTGCAAGATGTAGAACTCTCAGCCACTTCTCCAACACCATGCCTGCTTGCATGCCACCACGCTCCCAGCCATGACAATAATGAACTGGACCTCTGAAACTGTATGCGAACCACCCCAATTAAATGTTTTCTTTATGAGAGTTGCAGTGGTCATGGTGTTTCTTCACAGCAATAGAGCACTAAGTCAGGGAAGGAGAGATAAATAATTTAGCAGTGCCTCTCCCAGCATTCCCAGAGTAAGTGATTTCCACCCTCACTAAGTTCAGCATGCCCACTTACATACTTACTCTTACACGAACAATGGCACGCGCACAGAAAGGCTTCTCCAAGAAGATTCCTGGTTCCTCCTTCCCCTCACACTTCCCACGTTTGGATAAGACATTTTAAAATGTAATGGAAGTGCAGCATCTTTAGCATTGTGCTTCTTCTTCAGTCACTCATAGAATCAAAAATATTTTGAGGAAATTAATAAGTGATATAAACACAAGACTCCTGGCAGCAAAGGCTTCTGTAATGTTCACTATGTAGGAAGCTCTTCCTCAAGCATTTTCTATAGACTTTCATCTCAGCAGCCCAGGGGTAGAAGAACAATCAGCATACTCATTTAGAGATTGTGAGTAAGTGGCCCACGTGGAGAAAATGAAGAAGTATCGTGCTGGAGCCGCTTACAGGAAGGGTAAGTCACTCCCCAAACGGGGTCCTCTAGGGCTTCACCAAGTGCAGCAGGTGGCATCTGAGCCTGAGTCTTGAAAGCTAGAAACAGTCCACAAAGCAGGACTGTTAGGAGTCTAAGTGAGAGGCCAGGAGAGCCAGCGGGCAGCAGATTTGAGGCCAGACATTGGCAACACGGATAGAGATGTCAAATGATTATGCTGGAAAGAAGAAAGTGGATAGAAAGGGCTCAAAACAAAATATTAGTTCATTTTCTCATTCATTGCTCTAACCAAATTCTTGACACACTATTCAAGGAGGAAGGGCTATGTTGTCTTCCAGTTAAAAAGGGGCCTAGCCTGTCACGGTGAGCAAGGCAGGGCAACAGGAGCATGAGGCAGCTGACCACAGGGAGAGCTGGTGGGAAGTGGAGCTGGGCTACCCACCTCAACTCCCTCCCCTAGGGACCGACTTCCTCCTGCAAGACTCCTCCTCCCGAGCTTCTGACATCCTCACAGGAGATGCTGTCATCTACAAAGTTCACACTGGAACCACGAAATTCAGTGCAAATGACTGAAAGAGTCATTGTAAGTAACCCACACGTTTTAAATAAGTTTATAATTTTGTGTTGGGTCACCATTCAGAGTTTTCCTGGGACTTGTTCCCCCCCCGGGCAGGGGGAGGTGGGGGGGTTAGACATGCTCGAAGAGATCCCCAAACCCTTGCAAATGGCATCAGATGTTCAAGATCAAACGTTCAAACACACCAAGCCTTGAAATGTAATGGACACTTGATGTTGGAGCCACAGCAGGTGGCGGCAAGGGTTAGTAACTTAAAAGAGGATGTGATGTTTTTAATAGAAGTCAGCCAGGAGCAGTGTAGGGTGGATGAAAAGACAGGATTGTGTGTTGGCAGAGGAAATTTAGTTGACAACAAGCCATGCAGAGAGATTTCCAGAAGGTAGAACGGAGATATGTTTAGAATGAAAGGCTGCGATTGGGCAGGGTGCTCTGAATCAACTGACAACAGACAGAGTAGCCCAGAGTCTCCGGGGCTATGGGGAAGGGGAGGAAGCCTCCCTACAGGAGAGGCTCAGTCCAAGTTCCACTGTCTAACTCCGCCCTACAGGAAAAGACCTCCACCTTTCCCAGCTTCCACATTTGCAAAATAGGACTTAAGACCACATAGAATGTGTCTAGCCATTAGCGGAGGCTCTACATACTCCTTTCAACATTATCTAGAAGTGTTTACGGAGCTAAGACTTCCTCTCTGTCCCAGAGGGAAAAGCAAGCGGATGCAAGGACTTCCATTCCCAGCCTTGCCGGATCCCTCCACTAACAGCACAGTCAGATAAAGTGGAGTTTAGCTTTACTAATGGTGTAGAGTACCAGGATTAAATGAGAGAATCCATCTTATTGTCATTAGTATTGGGTTTTGCACAGAAGTAAGGAGAGAATTGTTGCCCAATTACAAGATGTCTTTTCAGATCATGGTTAGTTCACGACCATGTGAGCGTCAGGCGGAAGGCACTCACATGAGGTCTGGGCTCTCAGTTGACCACTTAACTTCCTTAACCAGCACTTCTCAACTGGGGGTTCTCCCTGAGGGCCTTTGGCAATATCTGGAACAGTTTCTGTTATCACAACTAGGGTAGGAGAGCCACCGGTATATGGTGGATAGGGGTCAGGGATGTTTTGAACAGCCTATGATACACAAAATAGCTCCCACAACAAAGAACTATCTGATCCAGCATGTTAATAGTACAGATGTTGAGAAAACCTTTGTTAATCCACTCATTTATTAATTTATTTATATTTAAAATCTTAGTTTTAAGTGTGTATATGGCAAGGGAGAAGAGAAACATGTCATGGTATATGTGTGAAGGTCAGAAGACAATTCTTTCTGTCATGTGTTCTAAGGATAGAACTCAGGTGTCCAGTTTGGTAGCAAGTGCCTTTATCAGCCGTCATTTGTTATAAACCACCTACTTAGTACCAGTTCTAAGTAGAGTGTGGGAAAATGTGAAGAAAAGGAAAATTGGTACTCTGGAAGTATTGTGAGGAGAAAGACATGTGCCTTAGTTAGGGTTTCCATCACCGTGAAGAGACACCATGATCATGGCAACTCTTATAAAGGAAAACATTTAATTGGGGCGGCTTACAGTGCAGAGGTTCAGTCCATTATCATCATGGCAGGACATGGTGGCATGCAGGCAGACATGGTGCTGGAGAAGAAGTTGGGACTTTTACATCTTGATATGCAGGCAACAGGAAGAGAACTGAGACACAGGGTGTGACTTGAGCATATATGAGACCTGAAAGCTTATTTCCATAGTAACATACTTCCTCCAATATGGCAACATCTAATAGTGCTACTCCCTTTGGGGGCCATTTTCTTTCAAACCACCATAAAATGCAATCAAAAAATTACATGGAAATAAGCTAGATGCTATCATGGAAGTACATATAAGAGAAATTGGAGTTAGGCATCCTGGCTCACACCTTTAATCCTAGTACTCAAGCGAGAGAATCAGGTAGATCTCTGTGTGTTCAAGGCCAACCTGATCTACATAATGAATTCCAGACCAGCCAGAGCTACATAGTAAGACCTTGATTCCAAAACAAAAACAGAGCAAATGGGACCACGAAGAGAAGCCTGACTCAGCGGTTGAAAGCAGCTTGTTTGAGATAGGCAGCCTTGGATTTGAAACCCTGGTGGGCTCCTTCCTGTATTGTCTGGAAAAGGCTACTTAACCCCTATGAACTTCAGCATCTCATCTAACACATATATTGTATGTTTACTCCATTGCGCGGTCATGTGTGAGGAGTAAATAAACCTACCACAGCAGCATTAACACAGAAGTAATCATGACAAGGCTGCTTCTGATGGTGACAATACTGCTTGCTTGCCTGAGATTTGGGAAAGCTTCAGGGCAGACAACTTCAGCTAAGGGTTGAAGGACGAGTGGATTTGTGCTAGATGAGTCTTAGGGAATGACTGTTAAACCCAAAGAATAGTCTGGGCCCGGACCCCGAGAAAGGGCTTATCATGACTTCTGTGAAGAGCTGCAGCTACAGTTGCAGCAAAACCAGAAACAAAGCCGGGCTGTTGTCTGGGGGCAGAATTAGTGATGAACAAGATAGCAGGGTTGGGAGGAAGATAAAGTCATCTGAAGTGACTTTAGCATTTTTTGGCAAATTGCACTTAGTGTGCTTTGTGCATGCACACACTCACACACATGGACATATGTCACATTGTGTGTGTAGGTCAGAGGGCAACTTGGGAAGTCCATTCTCTCCTTCCACCATGGATGAGTGCATATGGAAGGCAGAGAGCACAGCCCGGAAGTACCCAGCTGGTGAGACAAAGAACCAGAGTCCTTCTAAGGGAATCCTTCAGCCCCACCACCCTTGCAAAAAGGAGGGTGCTGTGGCTTCTTTCTAGCAGGTCCAGATGTTCTCCAGACCACTTAGAGAGCTCATTCTGTGGCTCTGCTTAGGGCTTGTGAATTGCTGGCCCCAGGGGTAGAAGCCACTGCTGAGGTTTTTCCACAGTGATGGAGTTTATCACATAGGCCTGGCCCACAACAAGAACAGCAGGCAGGGACCCCTAGGAAATAGGAGGGTGGCAATGAGGACGGATGGTAGGACAGTCACATCATTAGATGCACATTTGAGACCCCTTCCACAAAAGAGCCTATAGACGAGATCTTACCCCAAAGCAAATGCCTTTGGGAAGGAATGGAACCTAGATTTTTCCCAGTAATTTGGTAATCATGTGTCCAAACTAAAACACAGTATCAGAGCAGAGAGGACCTAAGTATTTTGATGTTTTTCTGCCTGTTTCTGAGAGTCGGAGCATTTAATGGAATTAAAGGAGTCTTAAGCACAGAGTCTGAAATTAACCTGAACTGGAGGAAGCAGTTTTCCAGAGCTAAGCACAACCAGCATTTGGTTGTTACATAATAAGGCACCAATTATGCATGACCTGCTGTCCAAAAGGCTTGATTCCATTGCTTCATAGTCTCGTGGCTGCCATTTCACAAGTATATGACAGACCCAGTGCTCTCCAGATCTTGAAGTGAGCCTCAGGGAAGTGCCCACCTGCAGCACACAGTGTGCTGTCCTGCCAGCCATTTGAGTTCCAAGGACCAGGCATTAGCAGACACGGAGTAGTCATGTAGCCTGTCGGACCTTGGTCTGCTTGGTAGAATAAGGACATGTCTGGCCTTAGTTCACAGCTTGTCAGCAGCTCTAATTGTTTAACACCTCTGCTCACTCCAACCTGCCTTTAAGTAAAGGATATTACTGTGGTAGTCATTCCTCCACCCTAGTACAAATCCAGGCTGTTAGGAGGAGCCCTGGGTCAAGAACACTCCCAACATCTGGCCACTTGATGGCCACTATAATTAAATAAGCGGGCGGCTCAGCAAGTCATCTTTGGCTTGTGCCCCTTGAGCCCAGCTTGGCAGGCATGGGAGGAGAGATACCTCTCATCATCCAGCCAGGTATGTTCACACTGAAGTCAAACAGGTTCCCGGTCTGGCTTCCAATGAGGAGCAGCCAATCATTGAAAATAGTTGTCAGCATCCAAAGGGACCATTAGAAGGGCTAAGGATGTAACCCAGCTAGTACGTTTGCTAGCACTCACAAAGCCTTGGGTTCATTGCCCAGCATTACATAAGCAGGTGCACACCCAGCATAAAGAAGGTAGAAGCATAAGGTTAAGAAATTCACAACTGGGCTGGTGAGATTGCTCAGTAAGTAAAGTGTTTATAACACACTTATGAATTCCAGCATTGGAAATGCAGAGACAGGAGAATCCCTGGACCTCCCTGATCAGCCAACCTATTCAAAATGGTGACTCTTAGACCAATGAGATGGATTACATTCCTGAAGATGACACCTGGAATCGTCCTCCATGCTCCATGGTCACATAAACACACAGACAGACAGACAGACAGACAGACACACACACACACACACACACACACACACACTTGTACACACTAACACCCATGAGTAAAAATTTTATTTGAAAAAAGTTTTAGTGTGTATGTTTCTATGTATGTGTATGTACATTTGGTTGCAGTTGTTCATGGAGGCCAAAAGAGGATGTTGGATGCTCTGGAGCTGAAGTTACAGGTGGTTGTGAGCTGCCTGATGTGGGTGCTGGGAACCAAACTTGCATCCTCTGGAAGAAGGGTACACCTTCTTAACCACTGAGTCATCTCTTCTGCCCCGCATAAAAATTTTTAAAAGGAAGTTCAAGGTCATCATTGGCTACATAATAATTTAAAGTACAGCCTGGCCCCATGAGACCTTGCCTCAACAAACAAAACAAAATAAAGCATCACTAAAGGTCACTAACCATTTTATCCCCAGGTACCAGGTTTTGCGTTCCAGCTCTAGTGGAAGGATGTGTGAGAATTTCAGTTGACCAGGACAGATGTTTTCTGATGTTTTGGCCCACTGCAGAGGGGCAAGTTCTGTAGCCTGGAACCCTTGCCAGGCTGGTTGGCAGTTGACCTAAGGAATGTGATAGAACCAAGCTCTCTGCTCATGTTAATCGTGGTATTTAGCCCAAAGGGTCTAGAACAGCCAATCCTGCCTTCACGTCCTCGTTTTCTCAGGGCTTTGGTCTTTAATAAGCACTGCCCTGACTCCAGGACATGCCTGTGTTCTTTAGGCATTAATGAATGCTTCCAGCACCCTTGCACAGACATGCCTCTTTTAGAACCTCTTGCTAGGCCACCCTGAAGGTAGAGATAAAAGAGTTTGCTCAAAGGGAACTTAATTTTAAGATTACACATGGTCCCTCCCAGCTGCCAAGACAGTTAACAACCAAAACTATGTTGTGCGATAATTTAAACAAGATAACAGGGGTCAAGAGCTTTGAACAGTCCACAACAGATAGTATTCCATTAACGCCAGCCGTTGCTATCACCCTTCTCATGATAATCCTATAAAGAATCCTATAAAGGTAAAAATTATTATTACCACCCCAGTTTTAAATGATTTCTTTCTGTGGAGTTCAGTCAGGGACATCACCAGCCCAAGATCTGTGAGTGCTCATGGCTAGACTCCCACATAAGGGCCGGTCACCTGCAACCGTCTTCCAACCTCCGAAGGGGCTACAAGAGTGCTTTCCCAGCCTGCTCTGGGCAGGCGCTCATCCCTGAGGCTTTAAGATCTCAGGAACTGCAGCTGCCATGCCTAACCATGATGGGGCACTTGTCCCTGGGAGCCACTGAAGAGAGCCCACTGCAGGACATGTGAATCCAGCCAACAGTGAATAGAGATGCTGGGCTCTGATGCTTCCTTCTCCTGGCCCTTTAGTCTTGCTTTTCCTGCTTTCTCCGACCCAGCTCTAGTCTGAGACCAAGAGGGCACTCTCCAGCCTCCCCTTCCCTTCCCTTCCCTCCCCAACTTCCTCTCCCTTTCCTCCCCTTCTTCCCTCTCTCCTCCTTCCCTTCCCTCCCCTCCTTCCTATCCCTTTCCTCCCCTTCTTCCCTCTCTCCTCTTTCTCTTCCCTCCCCTCCCTTCCCCCCCTTCCCTATCTCTTTCTTCTCCTCCTCTTCTCCCACCACCTCTCATCTTACTGTGTAGCTCAGACGGGCCTTGAACCCACTACCTTCCTGCCTCAATCTCCTGAGTGCTGGGAATGCAGTTCACGGTGTTGTCCTTGGTGAAAACGGACTTCTTCCTGAGAGCCGCTGCGTTTTCAGACTGATGGGGCTGCCTTGGGAGACCTGACTACTGGTTTTAAAAGTCTTTCCATTTAATAGCTTGGAAAACAGTAAAAGTCAGCATTAATAGAGAGTTAACAAAACAGCTCCCAAACCTCTATTTCATTTGATTCTTATCAGATTGGAAGTGATGGAGACTGAGTCTTTATTTCTGTTTTACAGAAGAGCTCAGATTAAGCCCATGATCAAGACTGTCTCTCTAATAAGCGAAAACCGAGTAGGATAAAGACCAAGGTTGTTAAAATAGAAATCCCAGCTCTATGTTCACAGTGTTGTCCCCTCCCCCCTTCATATGTAAAGTGTAAGTATTTGGAAGAAGAGGTCACTGTGGTCCCTTGTAGCTCTCAGGGAGAGTATAATGTGGCTTTCCCCTTTCCAATAATCATATTCACCTCAAGAACTCTCGCTTAGGACCCCGGTACTAGGACTTTGATCTCTAGGGTCATTTCCATCTCCCATCTACATTCTGTGGCATTTCCATCTTTATAGTCCTCTGCACACATCTCATTCGGGAACAGGAAACCTATTTGAAATCTGTGATGAGAACTTCTTGTTTGGCTGGGGGGTGTGGCTCAGTTAGTAGAGTGATTGTCCAGCATTAGTGAAGCCCGGGATTCAGTCCCAGCAAACACCGGTCATGGAGACCCATGCCCACAGACCTAGCTCTAGGGAGGTGGATCCAAAGCTGCTGCCCACCTCCAGCCTGGGCTACATAAGACTGTCAGAGAGAGAGAGGAGATGGGAGAGACTGGTTTATTTCTTAGTCTCCTCTAGCAAATAAAGGACCAGCTCTATGAGCCTGTGTATCCCCTGCATCTCCACTGTTGGAGCATTAAATATTGAAGCACCAGCTTCTTTGCATAAAAAGCCAAGCTTGTGGCATCTTCTGGCAGGCCTTATCCATGGCATTAGACTCCTGGAAAATGGAAGCAATAGCACAAATGGTTGGAGAATATTGGCGGTGCAAGGTATCAAGTGATTAAGAATTTAAATGGGAGGCAGGAAATGACTGCTGCTGGCAGAGGGAAGCTTCCCTGACTCCTCGCTCCATTATCCTTGAGGTCAGAATCATAAAAGCCCCTTGACCGAAGGCGGCTCTCACCAGTGCTTCTCAAGAACACCGTGTGCCTGCTCACAGAGCAGCTGGTTAAGATGACTGGCAGGCTACACTCAGGATCTTAATTTTCAGTAAGTGACTTACTCTTATGGGCTTTTTATTTATAAAATCAATATTGTAATAATAATAATAATAATAAACTAAAATGTCAAGTAATGGCATAAAGACTTTAGAATTAAATTTGTGTTTTCATCCAAGTAAAACACATTTACAATTTTAAAAATATAATATCATTGGCAGGTAAGAAGCATTCCCTCCCTCTCAATTTTCCACACATTATCTCATTATCTTCTCACCATGGAAAACATTTTATATTTTTAAATGATGAAAAAAAAGTACATAAAATAGCAGGCACAGGTCTTAAATATACACTTAATTGGATGAATATATTCACCCATATAACCAGCTCCAGATACTAATAATGGTCTGGAGTGGTCCCATCGTCTCAAAGAGGTTTTTTTTTTGGGGGGGGGAGCTTTTTCCAGAAGTCCTTGTTCCTGACAGGCAGACATTGTTCTGGTTATTGTCACTCAGGTTCATTATGTATTCATGAACTCAAGAAGAATGAAAACACATACAGTTTTCTACCAAGTTCCTGTATGAGCATAATGTTTTAGAGATTCATAAGTTTTTGTAGTCATTTTGGTTTGGTTTGGTATGGTTTGAGACCGGATCTCCAGTAAGCCCATACTGGCCTTGAACTCACTATGTAGCCAAGGATGATCTTGAACTTTTGAACCTCTATTCCCACATGCCCAGTGCTGGGTTTACAGATGTGTGCTGCTATGACTGGTTTTACATGGCACTGTAGCCTGAACCCATGGCTTCTAATATGCTAGGCAAGCACTCTCTCCACTAGCTGAGCCACAGGCGCAGCCCTTATCAGTTTTCTTGAGGCACAACACAGTCCTTTCTTATCACTGAGCTGTGTTTCACCTTATGAGGCCACTATTGTTTGTCCGTGTTTCTTTTAATGGGAACCTGGTTGTTTCTAGTTTGGGGCTAATGTGAACACAGAACGTAGAAGAATTTTGCGGGAGCATTTTTATGGAGATCTTTTCATTTCTCTTTAATTTCATTTTGTATACATTTAGAAAGAGAGATTTTTCTCTCTTTTGTTTTTTTTGTTTGTTTGTTTGTTTTTGGATTTGGTTGTAGTTGCTTGAGATAGGGTCTCTCTATATTTCCCAAGACTGCCTATGTAGACCAGGCTGGCCTTAAATTTCTGCCTGCTTCTGCCTCTGGAGTGCTGGAATAAAGGCATCGTGCCACTATGCCTAGATGATATTGTTTTTAGAAACTGATGCAAAATGTATCTCATTACTCTTTTATGTCGCATTTCCCTGATTTCTAATAATTTTAAGACTCTTTCATGTGGTGTTGGCCTCTTGTTTATCTTCCTCTGCGGAATAAGTCCGCCCAGTTTTCATATATTGTCTTTCAGTTGGGCTGTTAGGTTTTTATTGTCTAATTGTAAGAGTTACGTTTTAGATAGGTCTTGAGTTACACACACATGTCCACACAGACACACACACATACACACACATACACTATACACCCCCCCACACACACAGTTTGTGACACTTCCTGCCTACTCAAGTAATATCATCTCCCTTCTCAGGCCTTCGATGGGGTTAAAGATTAGATAGTCGTAGTTACCTTCCTCTTTTGATCTAGCCAAGCCATTTCTAACAAGACTTAGACTCCTTAGGACAGAATGATTATTAAAACATTTGGCATATGCTCCTTCCTTAATATTGTTTAAGCTGATTGTAATTCTAATTTTATATTTGATATCTGTTCTTAGTATATACCGTTTTGAATTAGGTTTGGAACTCTCTTATTTAGACAAAGGGGGGAGGTGATAAGGAACCTCCTCCAGCCAATGGCCTTTAAGAGGCTGTACCAGGTGGGGGCGTGACTTCTGGGTTCCCATAAAGCTGCTGCCCCACTCAGTGCCCCTCTCTTCTTTCCCACCTCCACACCTTGGGGTTGGACCCCTGTTCCTGTTCCGTGAGGTGTCCCCCTTAATAAAGAAAGGCCTTAGAATGCACCACTTCAGAGTCAGTTTGGGATTATTTGACTCATGTTTCCCCACCTTTTACACCTTCAGCTTCATGTGTTTCCAGATGTTCTTAGAGTATATTCAAGTTTGGCTGTAATAGATTTAATTGGCAAGTTCTTGTTCTTTTACTTGTCCCTTGGTCTCCATTGTGTCTATGTGTGAGGGTCAAGTTGCGGGTGAAGTCTTATTTGATCACTGAGTGAAATTTATAAAATCTCTCCTGGCTGGGTGGTGGGAGTGCACACCTTTAATCCCAGCACTTGGGAGGCAGAGGCAGGTGGATCTCTGTGAGTTTGAGACCAGCCTGGTCTACAGAGTGAGTTCCAGGACAGGCTCCAAAGCAACAGAGAAACCCTGTCTCGAAAAACAGAAAATTATTAAAATTAAAAGTTAAAAAAATCTTACCTTTTAGCTCTGCCTGTCCCCATTTCTTGTTCCCCCAGATTTTTCTTAGCATTTGCCGTAATCTTCCATGCTATAGCTAACTTATTTCTTTTCATGTTGTCTAGTGGTGCCCGCCAGAACTGTTTCATGGATGCAAGATGTCTAAGTGTTTTGTACCCTAGTTATTAACTCCTGTGTTTCTATCACCTGGAATAGTGTGAGCCTTGTACAGAGGCATAGTAAATGTCTAATGAATGAGTTAGCAAATAATTGTTTTTTCCTTATAGCAAAATGGGCACAAGACCTGTCTGTGCATGTGTGTGTATGTGTGTGTGTGTGTCTGTGTGCGTGCGCGTGCATGTGCGCGCGTATGAGGAGGGTTTATTCACCTGTGTACACTATATTGCTGCCCATTTTATCTTTCTTTATGTGAGACGGTCTCTCCCTGATCCGGGAGCTCACCAGTTGTCTAGACTGGCTGGCCGGCAAGTCCCTGAGTTCTGCTTGTCTCTGCCCTCCAGTTCTGGGGCTATAGCCACCTGTTGTGGGGGGCGCTGGGGTTCTGGTCCCAGGGCCTCATGCACAGCTAACCCTTTACCCACTGCGCCATCTCTCTGGCTCCTTTAGAAGATCTCCCTACACCTCTAAGAATACAAGGATTTAAAAAAGAACTTCTGCTTTCTCCATTTCCTCTGCTCTCAGGGTCCCTCTTTCCATTTGCTTAGTTGGGTTTTGCCCTTTATGTTGGTGGCTTTCTTTGATTGACAGGGGATCCTAGGCTGTGGGTTCACTGTGGAATCACAGATGGACTTGATTACCAGGGAGCATTATGAATATGGAGAAGTGTTTCCATAAATATCCGCCTGTATTTTCTCTTGAGCTTTTCCATTTCCTTAAAGAGGTACCCACTGTGGGTAAAGAGGAGTGGGGGGTCTAAGAGTCCCGTTTTACCCATTGCTCTATAGTCAGCTCCCCACTTCAAATCCCCAAGCCTTCTGGGATTTGATGGTGCAAATTAGCATGTTTATTATAAGCTTCCCTGTCTTTAGTGCTTAATTTTTTACTTTCTACATTCTGCCAAGTCAATTATCACTCATGTATCCATTGTCCACTTCCCAAAGCTGTGCAGGCATCTTCTGTCTAGAGTCAGTTATCACTCGTGTATCCATTGTCCACTTCCAGAAGCTGTGCAGGCATCCTTTGTCTAGAGTGATCTTCTCTCATTGTGTGTCTTTGTCATCTTTCCTCATTTGAAATAAACGCCTTTGCCATTTTTAGTGGCAATTTGATAGAGTGGAAATGATCAAACATGCTCAGTCTGCCATAAGTACTGGAGTCTAGAATGAGGATTATGTGAATCTGGAAGGGTTCAGTGACTGGCCGGGTTACCAGTTACCATGTTCCGCGGTACCCTGGCTTGATTCCTAAGCTGATCTGTTATAGAGTCCATTGTGGGAAGACTACAACAACAGCACTTAAATCCAACCAAGGTCAGTCATGGTGGGAATCAGGAAGCCAGCAATGTTTGTTTCAGGGGATTAAGTTAGTATAAGAAGAAATTACATAAATTCAGGGCACAATATTCTACTTTGCTTCAGCCATACCCAGAAGGGAATTTCACTGAGATCAGACTTGTCCACTTCCCTATCATCCTATGCCTAAAGAACAGACTAGTTTGTATACATGCATCATTTACTCAACAGAGTCTGATGAATGTCTATAACACGCAAGCCACTGGTGAGACTGGAGGTTGATGAATATCTATAACGTGCAAACTATTGGTGAGACTGGGGGTTGATGAATATCTATAACATGCAAGCCATTGGTGAGGCTGGGAGTTGACGATTATCTATGACGTGCAAGCCATTGGTAAGACTGGGGTTTGATGAATATCTATAACGTGCAAGCCATTGGTGAGGCCGGGGGTTAAAAACAATTAGTAATGGTCCTGACTTCTGAAAGACTATATTTTAATTGGCAAAACAAATGTTTTAAAAATAATATAAGAGCCAGTGCCGTAGTGCAGAGGGTGACCAATACACAAGGCCCCGACTTTGACTCCCAGCAATTTAAATGCTAATAAGATAATGTCATATTCGCTACTTTTCTCAACACTGAGACAAAAATACTTGTCAGCAGCAACTTGAGAGAGGATGGGTTTATTGGGACTCCTGATTTCAAGGAGTTTTAGTTCATTTCGCTGAGGAAGGCGTGATGGCAGGACCAGCTCAGTTCATGTTGGCAGAACTGCAAGGCAGCTTGTCCTATCAGGGCCGCTGACAGGGAAACCAAAGAAGCCAAGACAGAACCAGGGGCGGGCAGGCATAACCGTCCAGTGCCACCTCTGCCAGTTATCCTAAAGGTAACCCCCAAACAGCGTCACCAGCTGGGATCAAGTTCTCAAATACATAAGCTTATGTGGAACGTTTCAGATTTGAATCATAACAAATATAGACCCAGACAGTTGAAGCGGTGAACGGACGCTTAAAAGAAATCCCACAGTAGCTCAGAATTGAAAATTAGATAGTTATTTATTTAGGGGTAAACTCACAAATCGGAGTCCTCTGCTATGCTAGTCACTCTTTGACATTTTATACTAAGGACTAAAGGGCTGCGCGTGACTGGCTCTGTCAGTTTTCCAGACTGGGAATGGAATAATGGAGAAATGCAATGTAAGTCAGACCACAGTTTCTCGCCTGCGTTTCTTTCTTTTTTTTTTAAAGATTTATTTATTAATTATATATACAGCATTCTACTTGCATGTGTCCCTGCAGGCCAGAAGAGGGCACCAGATCTTATTACAGATGGTTGTGAGCCACCATGTGGTTGCTGGGAATTGAACTCAGAACCTTTGGAAGAACAGTCAGTGCTCTTAACCTCTGAGCCATCTCTCCAGCCCTCGCCTGCGTTTCTAAGCAGGGTTTTTGAGTGGAGGGGGCGGCCATTAGCAGATAGGGGGCCTAATAAAGAAGGTGAAACCTGTCATTTGGGGAACCATTTTGTTTTTGAGACAGGATCTTGCTATGTAGCCCAGGCTGGCCTGGAACTGGCTGAGGAACTCAGGCAAGACTCAAGCTCTGTCAGCATCAGCTCCTGGAACACTGCAGGGAGTGGCCAGCATGCTTGACCTGGAGCTGTTGTTTCGGCTGCAGTTGTCCAGTGACTTTCCACCAAAGCCCAGGAGAGTAGGAGTAATGGGATAGTTGAGTGGATTAGGAAGACACCTGCAAAGCGCCCGGTACATCACACTTTACAGTCATATCCATCAGTGCATGACGAATCAGACATTTGTCACCGCCCTCTCCCAAACTGTGCCCTAGTCCCGTGATTGTCTCCACTAGGACAACATCCTGTGACCTCTTCCTGACCTGCTGACTCGAGTAGGCAGAAGTGAGCCCAGACCTTCCTCAGGAGGACGCCCTGCAGTCTCTCAAGCATCAACGTGCAGTTATCCAGGGTGACAGAGTTAGGACCTGATGAATGGGTGATCTTGTAGTATTCCCCAAGGCTGGTCCATGTTAGAGCAAACACAGATGGATTCGAGTCTTGAAACGGACTCAGGCGAATTTGGCTTTTCAACCTCAATAGGCTTTCGTGTGTGTGTGTGTGTGTGTGTGTGTGTGTGTGTGTGTGTGTGTGTGTGTGTGAAGTATGCATGATATGCACATACACGTGCATGTGGAGAGAAGATAACTTCAAGTGGCAGCCTTCCTCAGGTGCCTGAGATAGAGTCTCTCATTCACTAAGTAGATAGGATAAGCAGCCAGCAGCCCCAGGGTTTGCTGGCTCTGTGCATCTCTGCCTCCAGTGTTGGATGACAAATGCATGTCACCACCCTGGGCTTTTTCACATGGGCTCTAGGTATCAAACTCAGGCCCTCCCATTTGCAAGTACCTCATGTACTGAGCCATCTCCTCTGCCCCTAAGCATGGTGGGTTGTCTGCAGCAGGAGCATCTGTTAGTGGGATCCTCAGGATTGAGAGCCCTTGCCTGCCGTGGGAACATGGGAGGAGAGAGTGGCTTTCACCAGGTGAGCTCAGAAATGTTTGAAACGGGCTTCAGCCTCTGCCGAGTGGGACAGAGACTGGCCTTGTTCCCTGCGGGAGGCTCCGGAGGCTCAGAAAGGTCCCCTTTGATGCCCCGTTTAACTACAAAGCTCTGCTGGCCGCTGTGATTGGGAGCCCAGAGTCACACAACCTGCCTGACTTTGCAACACATCTATGGTGACAGCCCCAACCACGCCCATCTGCAAGGACAATCTCCACAGCATGCTCAAACTCATGCTGTGTCCCTGAGGGTGGCTGGAAGGGATGGTAGAGGAGCTGTTCCCAGCTGAGGAGGTCCTTCCCGGTATCCTCGTGACCCTGTGAGGACAAGGCCCTGCAGGTACTTCAGCCTCTCAGTATCTGTGCTCATCATTTCCTTCTTCCATTAAACTGAACCAGCGGGTCCCTGAGATGGCCCGGAAGGGCCAGTTCACAGTCAGAGATGGCAGTGCTAATGGAGGCGTTGATGTCAGGAGGGAGAAGTTTAAAAGCCACGAAGGCTACCAGGCAACAGGCTTATCCAGAAACAGCTCAAGCCACGGGGGAGACAGGTCATGTGGGCATTTCCTGTTGCCGCTTTAACAAATTGCCACAAACCTTAATCAATATAAAGTTATCACCTTGTAGTTTTGGGGGTCAGAAGTGTGGCATGAGTTTGGTGGGCGGCTCTTTTTGGAGCCTCTAGGAAGAGAGAGGTCTATTTCCTTGCACAGTCTGTCTCGTAGACTACAGGGATGTCCAACCCTTTGACATTATGACACAATGTGGTCATCTGTAAATGTATTGGGCCACATTCATTACTATCCTGGGATGCGTGGAGCCATGGGCTACATGGGACACACCTGTTCCAGAGGCTGCTAGCCCTGCCTGACTCTGACCTCGGCTTCCCTGTCATACGGGTTCCAGTTAGCATCCCTGCCTCCCTCTATTATAGCGAGGACCTGCATGTGACATTGGATACAAAGTCAGGGCAACTCCCCAAATCACATCAGTACGTACTCACAGACTGTGGAAGTTCGGATCTTTTTGGAGACCTTGTGGAGAGGATATTATTCTATCAGTACAGTGACCCTTTCAACCCATGTCTGGCTTGAATTATTTTTTTTTAACCTACGCCTCTGTCTGGGGTCCTGTCTGAAGATGCCCAGTGTTAGGTCTAAAACAGGCCTCCAAAATGGGAGTGCAGCGACATGCTGTGAACGACAGTCTGGGCTCAGCCCATGCTGGACTCTGACTGGAAAGCAGAAGATTGCTGAAGGAGAAACAAAAGCTTAGAAACAGCATTCCTCAGAAACAGGTTCCTGTCTGTCCAGAAAAACCACTGCTTCCCTTGTCTGCCCCTATAGCCAGCTACCATGGCAATGGGCACCCCGTTCCCCATTAAAGCAAACAAACCTGAAGCAGATCAAAGACTCCACACTAGTTCCCAGGCTGTTCTGTCCACGAGCCCCACTCCCACTGCTCTGATCCCCAGGCTGTGCTAGCTCACACAACTCCTCCCACCGCAAACCTGTCTTCTTAAAACTATCCCGGTTCTGGCTGCCATTTTGCTGTTCTCTCTGTCCCCTACCCCCTCAGATAGCCTTGACACTTTAAATTTCCCAAATAAACCTTTCTTTCCACCCACAGAGTGGGTTAGGTGGTTTCCCTGGGCCCTCGTTTGCACCTAGGAAACACCTTTCCATGCTCTGAGTATCCACTAGAGGGTTCTTAGGGTTCCTCCTGGGTCTTGTTCCTCCCCACCCCGAAAGGATTTGTGCAGCCCACTGGGGTTTTCAAGCAGAGCCAGATGCATTCTGGCTCCACGCCAGAGTTCATACCATTACCAGGGACATTGACACTGCAATCTGGACTTCCCCCATTGTCTCTGAGTGCCCGGAAGATCTTATAACACACAGAACTGCAGCAAAGTAAACCAGGAGATGGGAGGGAACCAGCAGAGGAGATGGCAGAAAAAGCACACAGACCTGAGTGAGGCTGGGAACTATTCATAGTAAGTCTCTGTCTTAGTTTGGGTTTCTATTGCTGCAAGGAGACATCACAACCACAGTGACTCTTATAAGGAAAATATTTAATTGAGGTGGTGGCTTATAGTTTTAGAGATTTAGTCCATTGTCATCATGGTGAGAGCATGGCAGTGTGCAGACAGACATGGTGCTGGAGAATTCTGCATCTTGATCCAAAGGCAACAGGGAGTGAACTAAGACACTGGGTGGTATCTTGAGCACACCTGAGACCTCAAAGCCTGCTTCCACAGTGATACACTTCCTCTAACAAGACCACACCTACACCAACAAGGCCACACCTCCTAATAGTGCCACTCTCTTTGGGGAGCATTTTCTTTCAAACCGCCACAGTCTGTGTCCAAGGAAGCTGTGGAATTTTCTTCTGCTCTGGCACAGTTTGAAAGCTTTTCTGAGGTGATCTTCCTGGCCTTGGATAGCACCTTGGTTCTTTTTCTTGTTGTGACAGAACACCAGACAGAAATTAAGGGAGGAAAAATTTCTAGTTTAAGGGGCGGTGCCCGTCACAGTGGGGAAGGCGTGGCGGCAGAACTGACTCTCAGCTTGCTGGTATGGCAGGAGGGGGCTTGTCCAGAAAACAGAACCAGGTCAAACAGGAACCAGACAGAAGCCACTCTGGCCCCCACCCCCCGATACCCAGTTTCTCCAGCCAGACCTTGCTTCCTAGCTATTCCATGACCTCCAGCTGGGAACTAAGTGTTTGGACACATGAGCCTGTGGGGCACAGTTTACATCTATGGCATGGCAGCTAACATCTGTCATTTAGACTGAAAGTACTTCAATGTCTCTTTTACTTTTTAAGAACCTCTCTTCTCTTTCTAGTGCTGGGCTGGCTGGTGACAGCATCTGATTGAATGTCACTTTGAGCCCACATGCCTTGAAGATCCCAGACCTTGTATTATTACGTCTCTTCCCCATTGAATTTACTGTTTCTCCTTCCCTTCGGTTCCACTCTGCGTGACAGAGTGCTCCAACTTATTCAGCAGTTAGTGCTTTTTAAACTTAGTATTCTCAGTGATTTGTATAACATCCTGATTCCTTAATTTAATTTTGCCATGCATCCTGGGCTATGAATTCCCCCAAAAGACAGTTAGATAAGATAAAGCTGTCAATTAAAAAAAGTTTTAAAGTTCCGAATCTATGGAAAGAAGCAGGTTCCACTTTGAGTTTGAACCCTGCATACAAATTCTAGCAAGAGGGCTGGGGAGATAGATTTAGTGGGCAAAAGAGGTTGCTGAAGAAACCTGATGAGTTTAGATCCCCAGAATCCATATAAAAATCTGGCTGCCAGGAGCTGGAGAGATGGCTCAGTGGTTAAGAGCATTGCCTGCTCTTCCAAAGGTCCTGAGTTCGATTCCCGGCAACCACATGGTAGCTCACAACCATTTGTAATGAGGTCTGGTACCCTGCAGACATACACACAGACAGAATATTGTATACATAATAAATAAATATTTTTTTAAAAAAATCTGGCTGCCTGTGTTAGGTCTCAAAGCCAGGGACAAATGGCCAACTAGAGTGCTTACATATCAAAGCTGACACTGGCCCCCAGGTTCTCCCAGCATCCCTCAATCCCAACCTGTTACCGGATCCTCCTGGCTGGCATACCCCACCCCTAGCCTGAACTTCTCAGTGACTGGGCTGGGCTGGCTGTCCCCAAGCTGTCTTCCCTTTATAACTCAGCCATTTGACCACACCTGTCCTTTTGGCCACTGCTCCAAGTTCCCCTCTTATGGACTGCCGGGTCAGTCTGCCAGCAAGGTGCAGTCTGGACTCTGCGGACACAACTCTTCCTTTTAGGTTCTCCCACATATCTATAATAAACCTTCTCCATGCTTTAGGAGCAGTCATGGCCTTCTTTTTCTTTCTTTCTTTTTTTTCCATCCAGCATGTAGTGCATATCTATAATCCTAGTACCCCTATTGGGAGGTAGGAGGCAGAGACAGGAGATTCCCGGGAGGTTCCCAGGCCAGCTAGCCAGGGTACATAAAACAGTGCCTTGGCAGAAACAACAGAGATCCTGCCTCTAAGAGGGTGGAATCTGAGAGCTTACTCCTGGAAAGGTTGTCCTATGACCTCCACACAGGTGTCATGATACATATGTGCCACATTCACACACATCATGCACATCACTCCCCCAAAGACACATTTACGCACACACTTAAATCAAACTGGACTCAAATAAATTTTAAAAAGTAGCAAAGGACCGCTGCTGTTTGTGGTAGAATACATAGTTCTCAAACAGAACTACAGAGAAGCACATGCAAGCCTATCTTAAGGATGCAAGTTTGGTCTGTAGAGTTAGGAAGGGGATACAGTGGGATGTACCGGGACTAGAGGTCACCTGTGGGAAGGGGGGGATGCTCTGTTGATTCTCTCCAGAAGGCTCAAGCCAGAGGGCTGAAGCTGGCCGGAGGGAATCTGTCACAGCTCACTGACAGAGAGCACCGAAGGAAGGTAATTCACAAAGAAAACCTGGGGGCTTCTCACCGGGAGAAAAAGGTGTTTACTTTCCAGGCTCCCTGGTTCTCTTGGCTGCCCCTAGAGGCCAAACCTGTCTCTGTCTCTCTCTGCCACTCAGCTGCTCCTGGTTGCTTCTCGTCTTTCATCTTGCTTCTTCTTGGGGCTCTCTGCCAGCTGCCCCTCCCCCTCCGGCTTTCTCTCCCTCCTCATGTCTCTCCATCAGCCCTCCTTCTCCTCCTCCTCAAGTCCCCAGCTGTGGGCTGAAAAATCGGCTTCAAAGTCCTCCCCAGTCCCCTGGCTCTCATGCATATTCTATGCTGGCAGTTGTGATTGATGGCTGCCCCCTCTCCAGTTTCAGGGCTCCAGTACATCTCGGCAGCCGCAGCCTACCCTACCCTCCCGGGGCCCCCACACTTTTGCACGCCTCTGTGCTTTCCCTGCAAGTGCTGTGAGAGCAAGGGGGATCCCAGCTGAGATGTAGCCTGGAAATCTAGCTTGGACCTTGAAGAAACCCAGGGGGGAGTGGGAGGAGAGAAAGGAGCACAAGAGAGCAGGTGTGCGAAGAGCTGGAGACACTGGGCTCCTTTAGGCAGAGGTGGGGACTTCTGAGCCCTGGAGGAGGGGGAACCATTTCTGTCTGAGAGCTCCTGAAAGGGGAGGAACTGCTGATTGGAACAGACTTCACCTTACAAACCCTATTTGAATTAACCCTTAAAGATGCACGTTGGGAAAAGAAAATACTTGCTTTCAGGTTAGTAAGAAATGCCTCATTGCTCTAGAATTTCCCTCAGGCTGCCTTTGTGACCCAGCTCCACATCGAGCTGGTTGACTTGGACTTCCTGATGCCTCTTCCTGCAGGGGGCCCCAGCCTCTCCTACCGGGCCTTCCTTCTGTGGGATGTCAGCGGAATGTGGCCATACTACCAACTACATTGTTCCCAAAGGTCCACTAGCTGAAGCGAAGCTGAGGAGACATATGGAAGGTTCCAGGGGAGGGAACACAGTGAGGAAGCATGCCAGAGAAGCCCAAGCTGCCAGCCAGCATCTGTCCCACCCTCTTTGTTCCATTGTTTGCCTTCTGTAACATGGCCGACAGATTGGCACTGAGATTCCTTTCAGCCCATGTTCCAGGATGCTGCTACACCCCTCTCCAAATCGTGAGCGTCGGAGAAGGTTTACTTTTTCTTCTTCCTCCCTTTCTTTCTTTCTATTCAATGCTGGGGCTTGGACATTCAGCATCCTAGGCATGCGCATGAGCACTGACCTACTTGAACTTCCCATCCTTCTGTCTCAGCCACACACACACACCCAGTCGCTGGTATTACAGACGTGCCACCAAGCCCAGCTCTTCTGGTTTGTTGACTATGTGTCAGGCAAAACTTCCTTACGCATTATAAATATTCCTCGTTAAGGTAATGCTTGTACTAATCTTGTGTGACAGACTGAGTTCTACGGCAGGCAATAGAGGCATCAAAGGGTTAAGTACCCGGCCTGCATCCAGACAGCTGGAGAATGGTAGATCTGAATTTGAACCTGGTGTGGCTTCAGACACAGGTTCTCAATCACTGTCATGCTGCATCTCACCAGGGCTCCCTTTGTCCCTTAGTCTCTTTGTCAGGCAAGTCACCCCCTCCACACACACACAAACCCACACACACACACACACACACACACACACACACACACACACACACACACACACATTGGGTTGGAGTTGAGGCAGAAGAGTGAGGTTCCGGAGGTCCTTGAGTAGCGGTTTCAAAGTAACATATGAAAGAAACCAGGTGGCGTAGGGCACAAGGTACCTATGGCTCATTATAACACTAAAACCAACACCCAGGGTGTAGACTGAGTATGATAATGAGGTGTGTGAAGCATGAAGTTGTATGTAGAACTAATGTAACCAGTTGAGCAGACATAAGAAAGCCAAGGGTCCCCAAAGCCTCTGCAATGTGATGTAAAAGCACCCATCATTTGTGCACTGTGCTGAGTTGTATCTTTGCTCTGGTCACTTGGAAGTTAGTATCCCTTAATAAACTGCTTCAACTGTATGTCTGCTCAGTTCCTTGTTCCTGGAAGCCTTCCGGGGTGCCCTCTGAACCCTGATATCTGATGGTAAAGAGGAACTCTGGCAGCATCACTGGGGGCCAGTTTGGAGGTGAATAAGCATGATTCCTGTTCCAGGTGTGCTGTCGCATGGGGCCCCTGTGCTAGCGTGTTTTCAGAGGACAGTTCCACATCTTTCAGAGGAGGCGCTAGATAGATGAGCTTGCCTCTCTGCATAACGCATGCTCAGGACTCTCCATAGCCTCTCTGCAGTAATGCATGCTCAGGACTCTCCATAGCCTCTCTGCAGTAACGCATGCTCAGGACACTCCATAGCCTCTCTGCAGTAACGCATGCTCAGGACACTCCATAGCCTCTCTGCAGTAACGCATGCTCAGGATGCTCCATAGTCTCTCTGCAGTAATGCATGCTCAGGACGCTCCATAGCCTCTCTGCAGTAACGCATGCTCAGGATGCTCCATAGTCTCTCTGCAGTAATGCATGCTCAGGACGCTCCACAGCCTCTTAGCCAAGTTTGGGCCCAGCTGTCACTGTAGCTGCCTGGATGCCACCTTGAGGATTGCCGTGGGAGATGGAGGAGAGGAAGGCAGACACTCAGCAGAAAGGTGATGGCGAGAGAGGGCCTGTTGGAAAGGAGCATAGCTCAGTTGGCTTTGGTTGTGTCCTTCCATGAGGAAGACAGCAAGGCCTTGGGCGATAATCTCAGCAGAGGAACAGACTGCTAAGGGATATTCCTTCCTAGCGGAAGGCTACCCAAGTGAGTCTCCTCCCATACTCATGGGAAGACTCCAGCTCCCTCTGAATAATCTGGGGACATACATAACCCAATTAATGGGTTAAAATGGGCCATTTTACTTAAGAGTCATGAAATAGCTGGGCATGGTAAGACACACTTGGACTCTCAGGAGGCAGAGGCCCAGGCGTCTCCTGAAACTCCTACTAGTCTGAACTATAGAGTAAAATCCCACATCAAAACTCAAGCAAACCAGGGAGCTTATGTCTGAGCTATGACTAAGCTTTCTTGTTGACCGCTTCTAAAGTTGGAATAAGTCTCATTAGTAGTTTCTTGTGCTTTGTTTTTGTGAAACAGGATCTCTCTACAGGGCTCTGTCTAGCCTTAAGCTTCATCAATCCTCCTGCCTCTGCTTGCTGAGTGCTGGGATTATGAGTATATGCCACCAACTTGGCTATCAGTGTTTAAAAACCCCTACACGTACATGCACATGCATGTACACACACACACACACACACACACACACACGTAGTTTAAATTAGCACTGCTTGTTAGGATTAATGAACAATGAAAGCATTGCTGTTGCTCTTATATCTGGGGTATTCGACATAAAAATCATTTTAGCAATACGTATTTTTTTAAGAAAAAAAGTCATGAGCCCCACAGGTAGAAATGGACTTCAGGGAACCCAGAACCCCCAACCTAGAAAGCAGTGGGAGACCCTGAAGTATTTGACCTCTCATCTTCGCCTGTTGCTTTGTATCTGATTTATTGTTCTTTCTGTCGAGTTGTTTCCTTTGTATGGACAGCTCAAAAATGGGTACGACAGCCCCAACAGAACTTGACAGAGTTGATTGCTTGTTTCCCTTGCACGCTCATCCAGATATCTAAGGCAGGATTTCTATTGATGCTTCTAGTCCTTTCAGCTAAGGTGAAACTGGGTGTCAGTTTCCTGCCACTGCGGATTCCCACATCAATATAAAGCACACAATCGACGACAAAAGCCACCGCAGATCAGGCAGACATTTCCCGGGCTCTCCTGGACAGGGGGCAAAGATGTGCAGCCACATGGCACTAGCGTTACTTGGGGAGGTCAGTGGGTAGGGCACAGGGCAGCAAGGATCCTGGACTAGAGCCAGGAGAGTCACCAGCTCCTGACGCCATGCCTGACGAGCAGGTCAAAGAGGCCGTTGCAGACTCAGCCTAAGGCTAGCCAGGGTTTTGCTCTGTTCTCCAGGACCCTTCAAAGGGTCTAGAGAACAAAGGCCTATTTATTGTCCAAGGACATTGCCCAAAGAGGCAGAGATGGTGCATTCCACCAGAGGGCTCTCTGCAGAGAGACTTGTTAACCTTTCTGATAGCAGCAATCAACCATTCTCTCTTGAGAATGCTCTTTGAGCATCCTGAGTCTGCTGATCTCAACTTCAGACTATGTGGAAAGAAAGTAGAACCCTTTAGGACCTCTGGAGCTGAGAAGGAGTAGAGCAGGGTGATGGGGGGTGAGGTCCTGACCTGTGACATCTGGCCCCTTACCTCTAGTTGCCCTGACTACACTGTGTGCTCTCACGGCTGGAGTCCAGACACAGCTCTGTGTGGTATGCAATTCTGACACCAGGTGTTCTCCAAGAACGCCCTTCTCTCCTCCCTCTGGCTGGAGAGTTAGCTGTAGCCATCTCCCTGACTGCCTGGGAGCTACAGGGACAGCTGATGCTATGAGCTCCAGCCTATAAGAGGCTTGGCAGGGAAACTGCTTGCCAAATTGAAGAGGATATCAGTAAGGATGTGTGGCATTGACAGTCAGCACCTCTAAAATAGGGAAGCCAGGGAGCAGAGGAGCAGGACAAATAAGGGTCTGTCCAGGGCACAAGAAAAAGACCAGCATCCAAAGACTATTTTTATTTCCATCTCTAGGCACCGCTCCCCAGAGAGCTGCCTGAGCCACTCAGAAAAGTCCTTGTGGCAATGAGAAGTGAGCCGGCACGTGGGTGCAGAGAACTCCGTGCTGTTGAAGAGCTCCACTCTTCGAGAGCCTCTCACTCCTTCTGCTCACCCATGGCAAATGAATGTTCTGGAAAGTACTAGTCCCTGAATGGCTCAAAGATATTTGAGGTTTGGAAGCGTTGTTGGACCGTGGACAGCAAGCAGTGCCGGAGTGAGGAAGCTGTGGCTGTAGTGAGAAGGGATGCATGCCAGCATGGCCCATGGGCTTGTTGGCTCGGTATTGCTCCGTCAACACATCTCCATAATGTGCTGTGTGAGCTGATGGAAAGCGCCTTCCCAGTTTCTGTCTCCACTTTTCTATTAAAAGAGAGAGAGAGAGAGAGAGAGAGAGAGAGAGAGAGAGAGAGAGAGAGAGAGAGAGAGTTCTGTACATCTTGGGAAATGACTGGTGTTTGCCATCCCTGCTCTCACCCCTGGTTCGTACGGCTGGGACTGGGCCAACTGACTTCCTCTTGGTCCTCTCCCCGTCCTCTTCTTGACACCTTGTTTCCTGATTGCTCCACATCAGAACTACAGTTCTGACGGCTTGTAATGCATATCCAGAGTCCTTTCTTTCCTCTCCAGCCAACGACTCCTCATCGTGGTCACGATGATTTTGTTTCTCTGGCTTCTCAATCTGTTCTCCTCACAGCCCAGGTGCTTTCCCTAAGGCATAAGTAGATGGGGAGTGGTGGTGCCCACCTTTAATCCCAGCACTTGGGAGGCAGAGGAAAACAGAGCTCTGAGTTTGAGGTCAGTTTGGTCTACAGAGGGAGTTCCAGGACAACCGGAGTTATATAGTGAAACCCTGTCTTGCAGAGCAAAACAAAACAAAAAAAGACACAGTAAGATTGTGCCTCTCACTTTCTCTTCATTTCTCTAGCAGCTTCACACATAGACACACTCGCACACACGCACACACACACATCCTATCTCCTAGAGAACATCCACCATAAACAGAGCCTGAAGCCTGCTCCAATGAGACTGGACTCTTCCTGTCCTGGAACTCACTGAGCTCCTGCCTTCCTGTCTTGGCTTCTAATACTTCTTGCACTTGGGAAGCACAGCCTTCAAGCCTCCATCTCCTGGAGCCTCTCATTCATTCATGTCTCCAAGTCAAATGAATTATTCCAATACATCTTCCCTGACAGACACCGAGGTACAGCTCCCTCTGGTGTGCCCAATCATGGCGTTCTGCTCACTACTTACACATCGGTCATATTTGCACTCATATGTGTATGTGTCTATTAAAAATAAATAAGATGCAGCATGGTGTGTACTCCATGGAGCAAGGACTGAGTGTGTTTGGCTCACCTTTGAACTTCAGCACCCTGGCTGGGTACCCAGGAAATAGCAGGGCCTTCTGGGTCAAAATCAGGGGTCTCGAAGTAAGAGAAACAGTATAAATGTTTTTTCACGTCATGAATGCCACTTCATTGTCCTCTATGCAAACATTTAATTTCGTTTTCTCATGCTGAGACTCCACTCAGCTCACGGTTAGCTCCCCTTGCCAACGCTGTTAGGGCAGTCACTTTTGCTACCCTCTAAGCACCTTCAGAGCTCTTCCTCGTTCCCCCCACTCCCGCCATGAACTCATAACTCCCAGGGTCTAAAGGTCTTCCTGGTGCTGAAGGAGAGGCACCTGCTCCTGTCAACCTTAGCACATGTTCCCCTGCCCTTCACAACATGAACGATTTCTCAGGGGGAATCTGTGAGCTAACGCCTTCCAGACTCTCTTCACCTCAGCTCTTACACCTCCTCAGGTCGGGTCCTCACTTGGAGTCATCTACTCTGACCCTGGGTCCCCTTGCTCATTTTGAGAAGGCCTTCAAGCTCCTCTCAGTCTTGGCTAAACTTGTCCCATGTTGTCTCCTTCTCTGGCCTTATACTTAAAAAAACAAAACAAAACTCTCCTGCCCCAGCCTCCTCTGTGCTCTCTTGTATCCCATTCCCAAAGTCACAGTTTGGTCCCTCTAAGGATGGAAGAAATGCTTCCTTTTCGCCAGTGAAACAGGGTTTTCATATCTACAGTTTTTAGACCCACTCTCCGTTCCTAGCAAGCGAGGGCACCCAGGAGGCAGGGCTGGTTGGGGAAGATGGTACCTTCGGCCCCTTTCTCCCTCACATGCTCGTCTGCATTCGCAGAGCATCTGCAGCGCTCTAGAGAGGGACAGGCCACCTTCTTCCCATTCTCAACTTCTGAAACATTTTGAATTTTGATTCTATGCCTCGGGAATGAGGGGTGGGGAGGCAGTAAGCAAAACTCACGTTCTAATCCATTCCTTGTCCAGATACAGGGTCCTTGAAGTCACATGGACCTGAGAGGTTGAGGCTGGATGGGGATGTAACGTTAAGGGAGACAGAGGAACCGAGGATAACACCCTGGGTTCTGGCTCCAGCAGCTGAGTACAGCATAGTATAATCGTGTGGACTGAGACTGTGTGGTACAGGCTTATGGATGAGTATCAAGACTTGGTATTGTCCCGAGATGCTTGTGAGAGACCTCCTAGGGAAGGATGCCAGGCAGATAATTAAATTTCTGAGCTTAGTTCTCAGAGGAAAGATCTATAAGGTGATATCAGTTTGGAAGATGTCAGCGGACAGATGGTGCTAAATGATGGAAATGGACCGCATGTAGACTCAAATGGTTTGGTGGGCTTAGACTTTGCTGTGTGGTCCTAAAACTATCCCACTCCATGCACTGGGTGGAGAGAGCTCGGGCTCCACCTGGCTGCTCTGGGGGCTCTTAGGGCCCAGCAGGTAGAGTATGGATCCCCTGATAGCTGCTGCGGCTCAGTCTGTAGACTCAATTGGCCTGGTGGTATGTCACAGCTCCCAATGCGCATAGTAATTAGGATGGGCACAATCTTCTGAGGAGTAGGAGGCCGACAAGTCTGCACGGATGAATGGGGATGGGTGAAGGAGGTATGTCCAGGTGAGAACAAGAGGTTGAGACCTGGATGGTGCTGAGCATTCTTCAAGCTTTAAGGCTGAGGTGTGGTACAGGAAATAGAGCCCCAAGACCACAGTGTCATGGCCCAAGGAGAGCCTGGAACCATATACCTGAACATGTTCTCTCCTGTGTAGGATCTGACACATGTATATTCCTTATAAATGTGAAATGGCACAAGCATCTGTCTCAGAAGGCATCGCACTTAGGAAAGTCAGTTCAATCTTCCCTTAGAGTGTGAAGGAATTATCAAGGGCATTAAAGTATTCAAATGTGTAAAAGCAACATTAATTCAACCCTTATTCCCCTCTTGTCCACACACCTTAGGCACTCCAGCTGCTCTGGTGTCACCATTCTCAAAGCCACCCCATACCCAAATACCCCCACTCGAGTCCCTTCTTAGTCCCACCTCCCTCACCTACATAGCTGCCACCCCAGCTTCTCACCTGACGCCCTTTCTCCCTCCTCCCTCCTCTCTCCCTCCCTGCCCCTCTTTTATCCCCCCCTTTCTTCCTCTTTCCCTCTCTTTCCTCCCTCCCTATCTCCTTGCTCCCTTTATTATGGATATGGGCTTGGCCTCTACATACAGATATTCCTTGGTTTACTTCCAGGTTATATCCTAAAAATCCATTTTAACTAGAAAACGTGATAACTTTAAAATGCATTTAATACCCCTAATCTACTGACATGGTAGCTTAGCAACCCAGTACAATATAGATTATCCTTTGCTGCCTTTCTCATCTTGGACAAACTGGAAGATGCTTGTGGCCTATAGGACAAATTGCTGGTCAGAGACCAGTTCGAGCTGTACTGAGTGCTTATGGCTTTTGCATCATCATGAAGCCAAGAAATGACAAGTAGAACCATGGCAATTCAGGGACAGTCTGTACATAATAAAGGAAGTTAGGGGGAGCAATGTCATCCTATGTGGGAGAAAGATTAATGGAAGTGAGGAGTATTTTAGCTTTGGCTCCCAGTTAAGTCAGATTGTACTTCCGTGACTCACTTGCACTTCTCCCACATCTTACAGTATGTTCTTTTTTAATCTCTGTGTGCATTTGTATGTGCATGCATGTTCGTGTGTATGAGTGCAGGTGCATACATGGAGGCCAGAGGACAACTGTGGGGTTGGTCCTCACCCATCTTGTTTGAGACAGCGTCCCTTGTTGTGTGTTGCTGCATAAGTTAGGCTAACTGGACCACAATCTTCTGAGACGTCTCCTTTCTCTGCCTTCCCTAGGAGGGCCGGGATTATAGATATGTTAGCATGCACAGCTTTACATGGCTTTGGGGACCTAAACTCAAGTCCTCATGCTTGTGCAAGAAGTACTTCACTCAGTGAGACATTCCCAATCCTGCAGTATGTTCTTATGAAGCCACTTTGAAATGGAAGCAAGCTAAGATTCAGATAAACGTAGTGTTAAAGCCACAGTGCTTTAACAGAGAGAGAAGACGAGATCTGCTCCCCAGCATGAAAGTAGGTGAGATGTCCTCTTCTCCCCTCTCACCTATCCTCCCTTCCCACAGGAGGCCAGGGGCAGCCTCGCTCTTTGCGAGGAAACTGGGTAATAAAGAAGTAGGGCCGTTCTGGCTCCCGTTCGTCTCCTTACTGTAACACACAGGGGCTAGAACAGATGGCATTAGCTCAGACTCTGAGAGTGCTAGCATAACCCATGGAAAACACAGCTGCTTCCTGACCCGGTGCTGATGTGGCCACGTGCTTAGAGAAACACTGCCAGACACCCCCAGAGTAACTTACAGGGGGATTCAGTCTCTGCTGAACTCTCTGAAGGAACACGTGAAAGTCACCAACATTGAAATGGATCCGCTTTTGTCAAGCCCTGGCTAAAACAGAAAGAGAGAAGGAAGAAAGGAAGGAAGGATGGAGAGAGAGTAGGATAAAGGAAGAAGTAAAGGGGGAAAGAAGAGAAGAGAAGGGGAGGACAGGAGAAGAAAAGGAAAGAAAAAGAAGCTAGGTCTGGTGGCTCATGTCTAATCCCAGCTGAAGCAGGATTGCCTCACTTTGGCGTAAACCAGGGCTATGGAGTAAAATGAAAGAAAGGAGGAAAGAGAGAGAGAGAGAAGCAAAGAAAGGAAGGAGGGAAGAAAGGGAGGGAGGAAGGAAGAGAGGAAGGGAGGAAAGGGAAGCGGGTCATGAAAAAGGGATTCTCATAAATGTGTGCGTGGTAACAAGAGCTACAGAAGATGGCTCAACACAACCTTCCACAAGGACATCTGTCCAAGAACCCCCTGATCAACCCCAGACTGATGGCATCCTTGTTATTCATCCTTGCAGCAGAGGATTGTTGTTTAAAAATGTTTTATGTGAGCTTCCTCATTTTCTCCTTTGAACACTTCCCCTGCCTGGTCCTCAAGGATCACATCTTCTCATTGCAGGGGCCACTGCTTCCAAATCAACCTCAGAATTCTTTGAAGGACGTCTCTCACTGTTATTCAGACTGCCAAACACCAAAGGAATCTTCTATTCAAATCATGGCAACACTCAATCTCGCCCCTTCTTCTCAAATCCTGTGGCTTCTTTCCAGCTCCTAAAAGCTCTAGCCTCAGAAGGTTCTCCTCTTCTTCCACTGCACTCTCGGGGTCTGTTTCCTTCCCCTCAACTAGGAACTCAGAGCTGCTCTCCAAGGACATCAGTCCTGCTGGTCTTGGGTCTCTCAACTCTCCTTTCTTTTATTCATTTGGCCAGAAGAAAGCTATCCCAGCATGCCTGTGGTGGACAGAAAAGACAGGCGCTGTTAGTGAAGGTGGAAAATGGGGGAACCAAAGGAGAGCAAAGGAACTTTCCAGCAGCAGATCTGGGAATTAGAAAGGAGGGGTCACTCCCATCTCATCCTCAGTCCCAATGACTGATGGGACAGGAAAGTTCTGTTGTTCCCCTGCTGAGGACTCCCTCATAGAATAGTGGGACAATCAATCAATCAATGAAAGATAGAAAAGAGAGTGGGAGGGAGTAGTAGAGAAAGAAGGAGGGTGAGAGAGGGAGGGAGGGAAGAGAGCTAGCACTGTTTTTTGCGGAGGACCCAGGTTCAGTTCCCAGCACTGACATCAGAGGGCGCACAGCTGCCTTTAACTACAGTTCCAGAGGATCTGACCCTTCTGGCTTTAAAGGCTGTCTTAGTGTTTCTATTGCTGTGACTAAACACCATGACCAAAAAGCTAGTTGGGAAGGAAAGTGTCTATTTGGCTTATACTTCCACATTGCTGTTCATCACTGAAGGAAGTCAGGACAGGAATTCAAACATGGAAGGAACCTAGAGGCAGGAGCTGATGATGCAGAGTTCATGGAGGGGTGCTGCTTACTGGTTTGCTCACCATGGATTGCTCCTCTCTCTCTCTCCCTCTCTCCCTCCCTCCCCCCTTTCTTTCTTTATTAAAAAAAAACTTTTATGTACCAATCCCAGTTCCCACTCCCTCCCCTCCTCTCACTCCCTCTACCTTCCCCCATCCGCTCCCATGGGAAGTCAACAAAGCCTAGCACATTGCTTTGAGGAAGACCAAGACCAAGGCCCTCCCCACTATATCTATCAGCCTGCTTTCTTATAGCACCTAGGACCACCAGCCCAGGGATGGCATCATCCACAATGGGCTAGGCTCTCTCCCATCAATCACTAATTAAGAAAATGCCATACAATTGGATCTTATGGAGACATTTTCTTAACTGATGTTTCCTCCTTTCAGATAACTCTAGCTTGTGTCAAGCTGACATAAAACTATCCAGTACAATGGGTACCTGAACTTATATGCACAACATTCACCCACCCATACGCATAGAGTCATAACTTTTGTTTGTTTGTTTGCTGTTTGAGACACCACGTAACTCTGGCTGGCCTATGACTCACAGAGATCCGCCTGCCTCTGCTCTGAGTGCTAGGACTAAAGGTATGTGCCACCATGCCTGGCTAGACATAATTTTTAGAGGAATAAGAATAGGAGGAAGATGGAAGAGGGGAGGAAGATGGGAAGGAAGGAGAGCAAAGGGAAAGAGCAAGCCCTAAACGTGTCCTGGGAGTTGTGCTTAGTGCCACCAACTCCATGCAGTTGATGTGACGATGGTGGTGACAGTTGGGGTAATAGTGGCAGGAGGTGATTGAAAATCCCTCTGCTCTGTTGTACTCTTTCCCTTCTACCCTCCCAGCCTCAGCCTCCCTGGCCTCACTCTCCCCAGGTGTGTGTGTGTGTGTGTGTGTGTATGTGTCTGGGTCTCAGACACCCCCCCGTGTGTGTGTATGTACCTGGATCTCAGACACCCTCTCCCTTGTGTGTGTGTGGGGGGGGTCTGGGTCGCAGACACCCCCCATGTGTGTGTATGTACCTGGATCTCAGACACCCTCTCCCTTGAGTGTGTGTGTGTGTGTGTGTGTGTGTGTGTGT
>PVIU01000838.1:0-43031 GCA_004026605.1 Ondatra zibethicus
AACCACAAGCCCAGAGAATTTAGACAACAATACGGACACTAAGAGAGACCTACATAGATATAATCTACGTGGGAAATAGAAAGTATAAAAAGACAAGATCTCCTGAATAATTTGGGAGCATGGGGACCTTGGGGGAGGGTTGAGGGAGGGAGGGGAGTGGCAGGGAGGGGAGCAGAGAAAAATAAAAAAAAAATTTAAAAACAATTTAAAAAAAAAAGCTGAACCACAAAAAAAAATATTTTGACTTAAGAACTGGTGGCTCTGGTCATGGTGACTGAAGAGTTAGCTATGATAAAAGGTAGGCATTTCTGAAATAAAACATCTGTTTTAGTGGGATAACCGATATTGACTAGCTGAGACTAAGAAATCAGATGTGATTAAGAAGAGACCAGTATCACTGTGTCCAGGGCGACCAAACCAGCATCTTGTGCAATAGCAAAACTTGGCAATGTGTAAGGTCACTCAGGTGGTGCTGGTTTGAAGGCATGAAGGGATCATGGAGAGGCTTAACAATATACGGCAGGGCTGGGGTCCCTGAAGAGAGGATGGGAGTGACAACTGATGAAGATGCAGCCTCTGTGACAGCAAAGATCCCAGCGCATTGCAAATATCAGTCCCATGGGATGTGGAGTAGAGCTTACACAAACTTAGGAGGCAAGTTATATGAGCTGTGGATTTTAGTGCCAGAGAGGTGGGGTTGCTCAAGCCCCGTGTAACCCAGATCAGATGTGGGTCCCTGACATCAAGCACTGAAATTTTTACATTGTTGATGTTGGTTTTGCTTTGATTTGACTGTGATTGTTCCCTGGTTCTTGCCTCTTGGAGTAATACAGTACCTAAAATTATTATTACTATTTATTATTATTATATAGGAGCCTACAGCTGAAAGACTTTGGACTTTTAAAGAGACATTGGGATTTTAAAGAGAACTTGGACTTTTAAAGAGACACTGGGATTTTAAAGACTTTGGACTTTTAAGACTGTGAGAGCAGAAAAGACCATGACCAGCCTAAACAACCCTAAACAACAAGAATACTTTGGATGTAACCACTGTCTCTGACTTCAAGTTGTGCTGTAGAGCCATAGTAATAAAAACAGTATGGCACTGGCACAAAGACAGGCCCATGGAGCAGGGCAATAGAAAGAAGAGGGAGAGATCCAAGTCACTGCAACTACAGACATGACTTTTAACAATGATGTTCAAAATACTCAGAAAAATGGCATCTTCAACAAATGTTGTTAGTCAAAGTGGATATCAGTATACAAAAGAATGAAACTAGATTCTTAGCTCTCATCCTGAATAAAATTCACTCCATATGGATCCAAGACTCAACTGAAGACCAAATATTTTTAAACTGCTAAGGAAAAAGTAGTAAATAAGCTTCAGCATACAGATATGGGTAAGGATTTTCTGATAGGACTCCAACAGCACAGGAAATAAGACCAGCAATTGATAAATGGAATCTTATAAAACTACAAAGCTTCTGTACTGAGATGGAAACTGTCAATCAACTAAAGAGGCAGCCCAAGAATAGAATAAAATCTTTGCCAGCTACACATGTAACAAAGGGATTAGTATCTAGAAAATACAAGGAATTAAAAAAAAAAAACTAAACACCAAGATAACAAACACCAGCCAAGCATGGTGGTGCACGCCTTTAATCCCAGAACTCAGGAGGCTCTGTCAGTTCAAGGCCAGCTTGGTCTACAGAGTGAGTTCCAGCACAGCCAAAACTACAGAGAAACCTGTCTCAAAAATCCAAATAGAGAGAGAGAAAAAAAAAAAAACAAATACTACAATTTAAAAATATACTATGGAACTAAAGAAAGAGTTCTCCAAAGAATAAATATGAATGGCTAGTAAACAGTTTTAAAAGTGGTCAACATCTTTAGTCACCAGAGAATAAGGATTAAAACTACTTTAATATCCTATCATAAATGACCACCATCACAAATAGAGATTATGACAAATAGTGGCATGGGGAAGAAAAATGCTTTACAGCACTGGTAGGAATGTAAACTACCACAGACACTTTGAAAATCAGTCTGGAGGTTTCTCAAAAAACCAAAAATACGATCTACTAAACGACCCAGCTGTACCACTGGGTATATATTCAAGGATCTCAGTACCCATCTATGTTCATTGCTGCTCTATTCACAATAGCCAGGAAACAGAATCAGCCTAGATGTCCATCAGCTGACTGATGAATGCATAATAAAATGCAGTACATATACTCAATAGAATTCTACCCAGCTGTAAGGGAAAATAAAGTTCTGAAACTGTAGGTAAATGACAGAACTGGAAAGAATACGGAATAAGGTAACTCAGGCCTGGAAAGACAAGTGCTCCCTGCTCTCTCTCCCATGCAGGGAGGCGGGTGCCGCACTGGGAAGTGACACCGTGAATACAGCTGAAGCGAAAGCAGAGGAAAGGCAGACTGCTGACAACACAGGCTTTCGCACAAACACAGAGGGATGAGAGAGACATGCTGGCAGGGAAGGGAAGGGCTAGCCAAACTGAAAAGCGTTTGAAAATCCATCCAGACACCTACTATCTTGTAACTCAATTAAGAATATTTTTTTAAAGAGTTAAAGGGGAAACTGCTGATAAGGATAGATAATGCTGTTCCTAGAATTAGTGGGTCAACAAGAAAACGTCCCACTGCCAGGTATGGGACACTTGTGTAAGAGATGTTGGTCATGGAAGTTCCACTGGCTTCAAACACAATACAAGTTCCATCGTTCCTCTTGGTTACCCCCAGAACTAAGGACCTACTACTCAAAATATGACACACCTTGGTTGCAACACACAGAGAAGACAAGACACGCACTGGGTCTTCAAAGAACTGGCCCTGTCCACAGCCAGCCATGGGGGAGGGAGAGATTCATAGGGCTCCTGCCCTTTCATGCTCAACTACGGACTACCAGTGGATTTTTGGTGAGGGCCCATAATCATTTTCATCTGTGTATCGAGTGGAGGGTCCACTAAGTCCCAAAGGATCGTTCCAACCCATGATTACACAGACAGCCCTTACTAACTCAGTAGATCATAAAGCAAAAGAAAAGGTCATGAAAGTAGGAAAGGAATCTGCAGAAGGGTGGATGACAGGGATCAGGGGAGAGAGTGGGGAGCAATCATATACATTACACCCATGCAGAAACTGTGGAGGAGCAGTTTTAGTGAATAAAAAGGAAATGCCAACAAGCACGAGAATCTTCCTTGCAGATTAACACACTTGAAAGGCACAGATCGCCAGCTGATACGGTCCTGGTGACAATCTTAGCTTCAAAAGGAGGGCCGTCTATAGCTATTATAAGTCATTAAGTAAATAAAAGTTCTAAAGCCCAATGTGACACTAAACATGAATGAGTTTTAGTCTACCATAAAGGGCGTCACCTTCTTAATTTATAATCCATGCCTGAAAGGGAAAGAACTGAGTGCTTCGCTGTTTCCGTAGCTCACAGGGTAATAAGAGAACATGCTTTACAGAAAAGCTCAGTCAACAAATCTAAAACTAATGCCATAACTTTTAAAAATCAACATTTTTCTAAACCCAAACAAGCAAAGCAAAAAAAAAAAAAAAAAACCGATTTGGACAAGAGTCATTAGTGGATGGCCAGTCCACCAAGTGGAAGAGGATTATGGGTAATTATGTTTGAAAAAGAATACCTTCATAGTGAGGAAATGCAATCATCCCCTTCACCAAATGATTACATTCAGCATTACTGAAGGGCAGCCTGACAGCATGCCTTGTAGTATGATACAGAATGAAGTTACATTTTCCTTCATAAAATACACTCACCAAAAATGTTAAACTTGAACCCAAGCAGATCTACACCAGAGTTCAAGTTTAAGAATTCATAAAGCAATCCCAAAAGGAAACAAGCAGGTGGATAGAACAGGGCATTCTGAGCTTGAGTTTCCCCAGCCCTTTTCTTATTTTGGAAAGTGTGGCAAATGGCAAACACCGCGGTAGTGCAAATAGGAGAACAACTGGCTTCTCTTTAGTCTCACTCTGCAAGGCTAAGGCATTTACCAAATTCCAGAGCAAGAAAACAGTCAGGAACATCGACCGGAAAGAGGAGGCAAGCATCCTGCAGAGGTGAGAGAGCGGGAGACCGAGACAGCCAGAGAGGATTGCTGTACGCTGCAGTGCTTCACGAGGCCCATGCACAGGGAGGGCCAGGGAACACAGCCAGGCTGGTAGACTATAAAGGACCAGCTAGAAGGGTGATTCCTTTCTCTTCCCTACAACCCATCAATCTCAGAAACAAAAGTTAACTTAATTTCACCTTTGCTGGAGAAGAGTGCGTAAAGTGTACTACACAGGTAGAAAGTCCCACCGCCATGCATGTCAATGTGGAGCTGATAGCCTTGCAGTCCATATTCTGGGCTGTCATCCAAAAAGGGACCATGATGCTGAGGCGACACATAGGGGCTGAAAAACAACACACACACAAATCTGTCAACATCACAGACAAAATACTTGGTTGGAAAACACTCCAAAAAATTATTATCTATTCAAAACACTACTCCCACCAATGACACACTATAGGAACCTAATAACCTTCATTCTGTGAACTCAAAAGAACTGTTCCATGTTGTTCTCATCAACTTGTAACAAAAACTGGGACAGATAGGGCGTTCCATGGGCGGCGTCAGAGCAGCACAGCGGCTGTGGATGAGAGCCATCTAGAACAGCAGTTCTACAAAGGCCACCATGCCCTCGGCCTTCTCAGAGACCAAAGACAGGGGCTAAGACGCAAGCTAAAACCAACCAATTGTGTCAGTAAAAAAAGCCTCACCATGGAAGGCAACTTAGAAGCACCCAGGAGCTTCACATATATTTAAAATGAGTCAGGAGGGAGCTGCAGGGACAAAACAGATTGCTCCCCACCTAACAACAGGCTGACATACTAGAAGACACCCACAGAACAGACCGGAGTCAACCAGAGGGCCAAAGGTCTGGACATTTTCCAAGTTCAAAACTTTACATTATTAAATACGAGAACTTGAGGGAGGATGGTAGCATGCTATCAGAACAAAGCACCTCTGCTCTCTAAGTAACACTCTACCAGGTATAAAGTCCTTAAACTGGAACAAACTGAGCAGATACATGTCCATAAATAATACAATTATCTTAGCAATAGCTAAGTGATCAGTCACGTCTGTTGTCTTGTGTCTACTGGATACAGAATACTTTTATAGCTATCCTAACAATATTAAGATGGAACTGACTTCGAACCTTATGACAATCCATACAAAAATCCAATTCACCCATATACAGATACATACAGAGTGGCTGAGCCTAATGTGCTTCTCTCCACAAGGTGATGAAAATGAAGATTTGCCATGACAAAAGCCAGTCCTGCATCCTTCTGAAAAGTTAATTTAAAAGAACATAGTTTTCAATAGAAGTATTTTATTTTTTTACAAGTTCATTGTGAAATCACAGCTTATCATCTTGAAGATGTATGCATTATTATTGACAATAAAGTGTTACTATAAGACTTGCACACAATACCAAGAGCTAGACCATGATTCACTCAATTTGCAGAACATGTAGTCCCAAAAGAATTAACGTCCTACACTTGTGCAATAGCAAAGCGCCCTATTATACACAATGATTTCCATGTTATTTATATGTATACATAAATAGTACATAATATGCATATACTCATATGCATGTATACATATATACATATACTTGTGTGTGTGAACAAAAGAGAGAGATGATTTCAAGCAATTGCAAACTATTTTCAAAAATAAAGACAATCTGATAAGGCCCTGCAGATGTCTGGTGAATTTCATAAACTGAGCATTACTGGACAATGTTTCTCCTAGTTAGCTTCAGCTGTCAACTTGATCCATCCGAGATTCTGTCTGGATCTGACCAGCCTGTGAACCTCTCTGTGGATGTTTTCTTGATTACTAATAGATGCAGGAGGGCCCAGCATCCCCAGGCATGAGGCTCTGGACTGTCTATGATAGCTAGCTGAGCAGAGGCTAGAGAGCGAGCACACAGCCTTCCTCCACAGTTGATGCGGCCTAGGACCTGACTTGACTTCCTGCCCTGACCGCCCTCAATGACAGGTCGTGACCTGTGGGTAGGAAATAAACCTGCCCTGACCGCCCTCAATGACAGGTCGTGACCTGTAGGTAGGAAATAAACCTGCCCTGACCGCCCTCAATGACAGGCTGTGACCTGCAGGTGCGGCAACCTCCCCGACCAGCGAGGAAGAACAGCCACCACTCAAGGAAGAATCCTCCGATCATGCTTTACTGGAGAGCCTCTTGGTTGAAGGGAGAGCGGGAGGCGAGAGAGAGCAAGGTCTGAATGGCGGCTGCTTATATAGGGAGATGTGACGCAACTCATACCTTGATTGGCTACTATGTGCCCACCGGCACCAGAGTCCTCGGGATTGGTTAGGGACACCTAGGTTATTGCGCATGCGGGAAGCGCCTGGATGCTCAGTCCAGAAGCATTGCCAAATATGGAATTGTTTACCTCCAAACTGCGAGGATGCAAGCGCCATCTTGTAATGGCGTTTATGCCTATGGCTCCTTGCATGTAGGTAGGAAATAAACCTGCCCTGACCGCCCTCAATGACAGGTCGTGACCTGTAGGTAGGAAATAAACCGTTTCCTCACCCAAGTTTTGGTCATGGTGTTTATCACAGCAACAGAGAGCAAACTAGAACAATGCTCCTTTTGCAAACAACTGCTTGTTGGCAAATGCAGTAGAAGTGACTAGATCTCACTTCTCCACTTGCCCAGCAGAATATGTGCTGTGAAGGACTTATGCTTACTGCCGTAGCTATTCCTGAATAATAAGCCTGAACACATCAGACAGACAGTCCTCATAATTCTAGACCAGAAAGGATCCATAATTTAAGTCATAAAATGCATAAGCAAACTGCCGCTTCATCCTCAAATCACACACACACCCAGAGGATAAAAACGAAAGAAACAATGGCTGTCATGGTCAGCTGATAAAAAGGACAAGAAGATGGATGAAACCTGCAGAACACTGAAAACTTGATTCTGTCCCATCACTGCACACAGAGGCACAGTACTCTCAACCAACCCGTGAGCCCTCATAAAGTGCCAAGAGCCAAAGCCACAAAACTAAATATAAATAAATGTGGATGCATATTTATCACACTGTCCTGCAGTCCACTAAGTGACCACCCAGAATATAACCCCATGAGAACTCTTCTTCTGAATGGTTGGTCAAGGTAGTATAAGTCACTCCCTAAACAATATAGACTATTGCTGTTGCCTTGGCTGCCTCTCAGAGGTTGCAGGTAAACCCCTATTGCTGAATACATTGCACACTTAGGATACAGGGTTCAGACTGACTCAGATGATTCAAGCTAGATCTGACCTGAGAGCGTCTTTACTGTGGTCTAGCTTCTGTGGTACCAAAAAATACCATGCAAGGGAGAGACACTAATAATCCTACCCAGCTCCAACACCCATAAACCACAGCAATGACCAGCACAGTAAAACTTCTGCAAAGGTGCAAAACAGTGGTACTTACATGTAGGTGGTACCAAACAGCTGCTAATTGGACTTAAGGCCCACTCGACAGGAGGGAAATCCTGCCTGGTACTAAAAAGCAAGCCAACTTCTTGGGCTAGTGAGGTCATGGGCCTCAGAAAAGAATCTACTGTGGTCACTTTGCTAGACCAGCATAATTCTCTACCCCATTCTAAATCTTAGCCTGACAACCATAAGTGCATGTAGCTACCACCCCTCATCAAAGATGCTTCTCTTTACAGTAAATGGAGACCATTACAGAAACATTTACAGTAAACTAGACACCATGCAGAGATCAACAGGTGGTTTAGAGTTCAGCTCCAATGGAAAAACTTACATCACACCTCTTGCAGCTATGGCTCAAGGAACATTGCAGAAGAGGAGGCATAGAGATTGTAAGGGTCAGACCATCAGTAAGTTCACTGTCAGACAGTCCGTCTCAGAAATGACTGCATAAACAATAGCACAACCAATAGGCACGCTGACATAGAAAAAGGAAATTGTTACACAGTCCCAAGCCTAGACACAGAACTACAGGCAAAGAATGAATGCTAAGAGACAGAAAATTATAGCTTTTCTCAGGATTGAGCTCCCTAATTGGTTATCCAATAGCAAGTTCTAAACCTATACATACACAAACAACAAAAATGAACTCAGCAGGTTGCATTTATATATTTCTGCACACATATAGACGCATGTATGTGTAACAATGACAGAAGGAGGCTATCAGCTTGAGCGTGGGAGGAGCATGAAAGAGGCTTGGGGGAAGAGACCTGTGAGCGGATAGAAGGAGGTAAAGGGGGAAGTGATATAATTCCATAAAAAAACAGGCGCTGGTGGCACATGCCTTTAAACCCCAGCACTCGGGAGGCAGAGGCAGGTGAATGTATCTCTGTGAGTTAGAGGCCAGCCTGGTCTACAGAGCTAGTTCCAGAAGAGCTAGGGCTGTTATACAGAGAAACCCTGTCTCAAAAAAAAACAAAAATAAAAATAAAATTTAAAAAGCAAAACAAAAAACTGAGAACTCAAAAGGATCCGAACTCAGCCTGGCCTGGTGAAACAGAACCCACAAGCTGAAAGAACAACTTGTTAGATGTTCGGCCCTGAGGGCACGCCAACAAGTCAGAAAGAACTTAGAGACCCCCATGCTGAGCAGGTGCTATCAAGAAACTTTGGCAAAGAAAGACTTGAAAGGAGAGTGGAACATAGACTGACTGGGAGAGAAAGAGGAACGTGTCCCAACGTTAAAGAAATAACTATCAGTAGACACAGGAAGACAGAGGAGGTGCCTGTCATCCAGTCAGCACTGAATGCTTCCAAGTCTTCACTCAGTCTCACATATAACAGTGTGCAAACGTGGGACTGTCAAGGGACACAGCACACGCCATGCATGAACTCCATCTTACATATATAACAGTGTGCAAACATGGGACTGTCAAGGGACACGACACAGTCCATGGATGAACTCCATCTCACATAACAGTGTGCAAACGTGGGACTGTCAAGGGACATGGCACAGTCCATGCATGAACTCCATCTTACATAACAGTGTGCAAACGTGGGACTGTCAAGGGACATGGCACAATCCATGGATGAACTCCATCTTACATAACAGTGTGCAAACGTGGGACTGTCAAGGGACACGGCACAATCCATGGATGAACTCCATCTTACATAACAGTGTGCAAACGTGGGACTGTCAAGGGACACGGCACAGTCCATGCATGAACTCCATCTTACATAACAGTGTGCAAACGTGGGACTGTCAAGGGACACGGCACAGTCCATGCATGAACTCCATCTCACATAACAGTGTGCAAACGTGGGACTGTCAAGGGACACGGCACAGTCCATGCATGAACTCCATCTCACATAACAGTGTGCAAACGTGGGACTGTCAAGGGACATGGCACAGTCCATGCATGAACTCCATCTCACATAACAGTGTGCAAACGTGGGACTGTCAAGGGACACGGCACAGTTTGTGCATGAACTGCATCTTACCTGCCATAGCCCCACCAGGAGGCCAGGATTTAGACAGAATATCCGGACAAGTCTGTCACAGCCAAAGATGGTAGGCTCCCTTAAATGATCCAGATCATATTTTGCAATTAAAGACAGCCATCGTGGCCTTGGAACACCATGCCAAGAAAGAAAAGAGATTGTGAACATTCCAATATGTCTTTTTGTCAAGTCTCATTCATGTAACTAAAAATGCTTTTGAAGAGCAATTTATTCACATTAACATGCTCAAACCAAGTGACAGAATTATGGAGTCTTGTATAACTGAGAAGCAAATACACCAAGTTTTTCACCCTACTATGTCTTTCTTTCCCTCCCTCTCACTCTTCCTCTGAGAGCGGATGTGCCTTTTTCTCAAAGTTTTTGTAAGGTAGAGCTGAGAAACAGAAAACTAGAATATTAGAACATGAATGTAAACTGAAATCATGCGTGTTTTCATGAGAGTCACACAGAATTCTCAGTCTTAATGCCCAAGAGTAAATACTCAAGTGTGTGGGAGATGCCTTCAGAATGTTCCACGTTAAGACCTAATGCCATCTACTAGTACAGTGCAAGGGAGACAACAACACACAGCTCAGGAAGCTGAAAAGGAGCTGAGACCTCAATGGTCAAGCAATAGAGCCAGAGCATTAGGCCAAAGTCCCTAAGGTCCTGGAACACGGCATCCGGAATTAACTTCCAGCAACAGGTACTCAAGACAGCAGTTACAGACACACAGACTGAGCGAAACAACGCTGGGTCACCTGTGGCACTGTTTCAAACAGAGGAGGCTGCAAGGCAACAACCCAACTGCAGCTCTCGTGCGACAGGATCCTAGCGCTGTGTTCATAAGGAATTTCTACGCTGAGAACAATAACGAGGTGGCAGAACTGGCTGGTGAGAAGATTTGTGACGTGAACTAAAAACAGACTCAGCACATGAAGAACATGCCTGGAGGATGGCGAACACAGGACCAGTGACATCAATTCAGAAAAGCTCCAGCTGACAGTGACTTTACAACACCATGTGACAACACCTGCTCAGAGGGAAGGCCAGACAATCCAAAGAAAGAATGCCATGACGGCACAGCACAATAGCTGTACTTACACAAAATAAGTGATAACTGTATTTATAAAGTACTTAAACAAAATTAGTATATAATTACTGAAGAATAAGGTAATCTTATATCATTTGTTAAAACAGTTAAAAGTGAAAATGCAGAAAAACCACACATTTTCTAACAAACTATAAAATAATAAAACTATTTTAAAACTAGACTATCATTTTTACTATTATAAGATTCAAGAAATTTTAACTTAGACCTAATGTGATAAGCCCAGTATCTTCTGTTCATAGCAATGCAGAATGACAGGAAGGCTTTGACGTACAAGCAAATGAATACATGAGTGGCATTTTTTAATTACGAAGAAATGACAATATTTAGGTTCCAGGAGTCCTTGTCAATGTGCTGATGAATTAGTACTTACCCATATGGGTCAAAGGTTTTACGCCGATCTGCAAAAACTGGCGTCATACCACACAAATCCAAGGTCGACAACATGGCAAGCTGTGGCCAATTTTTGCCATACCACACGACAGTGACAGATGTATCATTGAAGGAAACACCAACATGTTGCATCATGTGTTCTTTTCCACTCTTCTCTCTTAATATAATTGCAAAACGTAGACCAAATACTCTAGCGAAAGAAAAGAAAGCTCAAAGAAAGAACTCTGTATCAACACACACACATACTTCATATGTATTTCCATAATATCTACTTCCTTTAAGACAAAAGTCAAAATCCTTGGCACACTCCTGACATATTTTCATTTCACCCACAGCACCTTCTGAACCTTTCTTTCCTCCAGCAAATAATCCCTGTTTCATGACTAGCGTTCAGACAATGGAAGGGCATCTTCAACACCTACTCAATATCATGAGGCTGTTTCTTCTGTTTATAAAAATGTAAGCCAGTATCAAAATGTCTCAAATTTTATGCACACAAACACACACACACAAAATCAGAAACAGTACCCTCTAATATAAAGTACTCACCTAGTCTAGGAGTGCAGCTCATGGTACCCACTTCCCCAGCACATGGAAGACCCTAGTCTAGGAGTGTAGCTTGTGGTACCCACTTCCCCAGCACATGGAAGGCCCTAGTTTCAATCCTTCGGCCTGCAAACTAAGTGCAAATCTTGCACATCCACTGTCTAAAACTCCTGGCTATGACAACATTGGGTTAGAACCTGGACAACCCCATGGTTCTGTCCAGGAGCCAGTGAAGCATCCAAGAGCAGCCTACACACCTGAGGACCTCTTTGAATTTCGTAGGAAGACCTGTGTAGGAATTGACAGGTTTGGCAATTTGGGTTAGTACTTCTTTCACAGATGAGATTTGCTTTGTAATATATTCTTTCTTCCAGTATCCAACTTCTTTATCCTCAACCGACAGTAAGCTCACAGACGTGGCTGTCTCCTCCACTGAATGAACTTTCCAATGTGATCTTTTTGATGAAAATACAGCTGAGTAGATTCTTCTCCAAATAAGACTGGAAGAAAGGGATAAAGTACAGCAATGTGGAGGCACTGTAAAGTACCTGTAACAATATATTAGAGATGCACAATAATTTTTAATTTTCAAATAGGCCAGTTCAATGAAGAATTTGCCTGTCTTCATGTGTACAGTGGACCACAGTCTGAAATGAATGTTTTAGATCCACTATCCACAAAAGCACATCAAAAAGGAAAAAGCCTATTTCCAGAGTCAAGTTTAAATTAAGAATTCCATGTTACTTGGGATCATCAAACGTTGTCTTTCTGCTAGATGACTGAACAGAAGTTCAATCACAGATGTACAAAAAGGGTGAGCCTGGTCTTGCTGTGGGTATGGACGTGTATAAGCACTGTACACACATGCAAAATAATGAGTAAACATATTCTACACTCAGTTTGCTTCCTATCTTTAAATTTTAACAATGACATGCCTGCCCAAATTTCAAAAGGTAAAGTAGTGAAAGTCATTAAAATATAACTTTATTGTTTATTAAGTTTTCCTGAGCACACATGTCAACTGTTACTTAAGCAATTCACATACATTAACTCATTTACTCCTCCCAATAAACACATGAGGTAGCTACTGTTTTCATCCCCACTGTACAACAGATGATATAATTGCAGTCAAGACTGGTATATTCAAATACAGATGAATACACACACATTTTAATGACTCAAAAATCATCTATATTCATTCCAAAATTATTGTCAAATGCCATCCACTAGTTGATGTCGATAAAACATGTATCCTCTCACATAAGAATTTCTTGTACCTTTTTAAATGAAAAGACAAGAACCTCCCTCCTCAATTAGAGCAGGTGCATGCTCCCCATGCAGAGTGAGAAGCACGGAGGACAACCTTAGTGAGAACAGAGAGTTTACTATGGTTCCTCACTTAAAGGGCAAACACCAAAGCATCAAAGATATATTAAACCAGTCAATTCAGAACTAGATTATTCATTACTATGACCTGAAGAAATTGTAAAAATATGGATTCCAAACCACTAAATCACAATCCAAAGCACTGAGCTATAATCTTCACAGACGCAGAGTTAGGAACCCAAAGTCTTGCATTTTCCCAGCTGACTGTGCATCTTCTCTCATGGACTAGCGTCTGGGAACCACCATAGAGAATGTTCCCTGTCTGCCATGCTCCAGAACAGAAAACCCTGAACCCTATCTGTCATTCCCCAAACCTTTACCTTCCACATCGAACCAACTACATTCCTGCAAGGTCTATATGGAGTCAATATTTGCATAATCTTTAATACTGAGTAAGAGAGAACCCTAAAAAACCAACAAGTGGGCACAAATGCTCAGGAGATATTCGGGGAACTTCATCTCTCTCTATACAAGGGGAAATTCTAGGTATAGGCCAAGCTCACAAAGAAAAATAGAAGCAGTGACTTCTCTTTATTCAGACACCCAAGAGCCTAACTGAGGAGTCTCTCTGGTTCCCAAGCCTTCACATGCTGTGTCTCTCTCTTCCCCCTCTCACTCTTTCCATGTATCAAGTACATTTGACTGGCAGATATTGGAGGAAAAACTATGTCAATTTAACAGTCCCCCCACACACTTCTTTTTCTATGGTCCGTATGACGGCCAGTAGAGAGCACACCATCTGCCCAAGAACCCAGGACTAGGTGAAAAGCTCTGTGAATGAATGAGAGGAATAAGCTTTATCTTCAGTATACACAAAGAATAATCCAAACCTTATACTCAGAAATGCAAATGTTTGGAAATACATGACTACATGTAGCATTAGACACATTATTGTTTAAAAATAGGATTAAAATTAATTCTTTTAATTTTCAGCAAATGGCTATCTACTCATTTTCATGACTTCTGTCATCACACAGAACAGGCAGACATAGCAGTCTCCTTACTTGTCACTGGCCAAACGATAGAAGCGTCTGTTCACACATCCAGTGCCCAGCAAGCTCACAGCATCCAAGAAGGAAAATATATTCAGCAAGACTTCAGAGGGCATTCTGAGAGAGGAGGGAGAAAATTAAACAAGCTAACAGATACTGAATCTACAAATTACCCAGAATACAACTGGCTATGCATCTCTAAAGAGAGGGCTACTAACATAGTGATCTGTTTAATAGGCAAACTCTTCTCTCATCCTCAATTAATTTCTTGATTGTAATTTTCTGGTTATTACAGATCTCATTGCATAGACCAATGAAGAGAGCATAAGACACTGAGAACTGACTTTCTCAGTATGTCAGCCACACCAGTTCAATGATTCTGTCATGAGGGCCTATTATCCTCTGCTGAAATGCAGGAGCTAGAAGATGGGAACACATTCTCACCATGAACAATGCTGCTAGAATTGGAACATTAGCTGTGCTTACACCTAACCTGCGTTTCAGGCTCTCATTCACCAGCCTGCTAAATGTCCTCAAAGGGGACACTAACCGCTTCCTCTCCAGTTCAAGAAAACTTCAGGCTTCACAGTGGCTTCTGAAGGGCTTCATGTCTAAATGAATGTTATACTTTATTATCGAGATTCCTTCTACTTTCATAGTTGCAGACACCACAAGAATCTGGCAGCATAAGGAAACCAGGAATGGGCCTCCAAGCATCTGTATCAGCATTGAGCTGAAGGGCAAATGAACAGGGCTTTGAAGACTGTTGCAAGAGATGGGAGAAGGAACACATAGCGATAAAGAACAAAAGAAAACCCTTTGGGGCCAACTTCAAATGGTTTGGTCAGTCTCTACTTGTGACTTTAATAATTAAAATAATTTTATTTATTAATAGAATTCAGTAATCAAACATTTCATAGGGAGATGTTAGTCCTAAGATCCCAAAAATACTAAGAAAGAATAATGTGGATCCTTGTAGAAAGCCAGCTAATTCTTCACATATTTGATCCATGTCGCCATGTGAGTGAACCCACTGTTCAAGGCTTCTGCAAGAACAGGCAACCTCACCTTAGTTAAATCTTCTCTGCCCCCCGCCATGACATCTTTAATATTCATAGTCAGTGTTAGACACCTTCAATGAGAAATGGTAGAGACAACTAAACTGGGGGTGGGGAGTTTTGGTACCATGCTGGCTAGTTTTAAGCCTACTTGACACAAAGGGGGTCACCTGAGGAAGGGCCCTGAATTGAGAAAATGCTGCAGTAATATAGGCAGGCCTGTAGAATATTTTAACTAATGACTGATGGGGAGGTTCAGGCCATTATGGTGATGGGCTGGGACCTCAGGTGTGGTGGTACCATCCCTGGACACATGGTCCTAGGTTCTGTAAGAAAGCAAACTGAGCAAGACAAGGAAGCAATCCAGAAAGCAACACCACCATTCCCAACCTCCCACACCCCATACGCTTGCATCCCTCACGGCCTCTGCATCAGGTTCCAGCCCAGTTTGAGTTCCTGCCTTGGCTTTCTTCAATGGACTAAGATTCCAGACATGTAAGTAAAATCCACCCTTTCCTTCCTAAGTTGCTTTTGGTCATGGTATTTCAGCACAGCAATAGAAAACTACTAAGGCAGTCACCGTTAGTACTAGCCACTGCATGTCCTTTCATATTTTAAATTCTTTATAAAAGTCTGTACCTATATTTTTAAATTATTGTAATTCAAACTAAGTTAATCATAAAGATGTTTCAGAAAGGTATGGTGTAACTGTAGGAATTTAACTGAATAAAGTCCCATGCAAGTGAGGCACTAAGTAAGTTCCTTTTTTGTAGCCACCAGAATTGAGCATGGGGAGATATGTATCTTGATCCCATCTATCCTTCACTGTTTAAAGTCCATTGAATAAGTGTTCAACCATAACTGAGACATATCTACATAACTCCATCCCTCCCAAGCCTCAGGGAACATCCTGGAAAACAGAGGGAAAGAATGGAAGAACAAGAGAATGCGGAAGAGTCCTGTGGACATGACACGGCTGTTAGAGCAGCATTGGTGACCTGCACAAGACCTGTATAACACATTCATATTTACTACTTAATGAACTGTTACTGAGCTGAACCAACCAATGTTTACACCCACACTGGGTTACTTTTTATTGGATTCTAATTATTCCACATAATCCCTGGAATGAAGAAAAGGAATGACGAAGAAAGAAAGGGCATGAATAAGTGAGAGACAGAACAGAAACAAAGATGGAACAAGAAGTTCTGCTTTAAGCGAGTGGTCTTCCTAAGAAACTCAGCTGATTTGTATATGTTCATTCCAATACTGTGGGGATAGGTTTGAATGGGAAATTGTATCCCATAGTCTTAGGTATTTGAATAGTTGGTCCAATCCAGTTGGTACTGTTATTTGGAGGGGATTATAAGGTGTGGTCTTGCTGGAGGAAGTGTGTCACCAAAGGCAAACTTTGAGAGGCCTTGCCCTACAACCTGTCCCCTCTCTACTTTGTGTCTGTGAGTTCTCAGCATCCTGCTCCATGGACTCTAACTCTCTGGAGCCATAAACAAAATTAACTTTCTTTCTGTAAGTTGCCTTAGACATGGTGTTTTATCAAAAGAACAGGAAAGTAACTAGTACAGTGACTGAGCTACTAACATGCCTTTGCCCCTACTGTCCACAGCTAACCCACTCCAATATGTGTGCACTTACCATCCCCACCCTACCCACCCCACTTCTTCAGAGCACTCTCGCTTCTGCCCATCAAACCCTTGGCACTGGATTCCCAGCCACGTCCTCAAAGCCTTCAGTCTTCTCCATCATCACATCAGCCTTTGAACCATGACCAAATGTCTCACCTTAATATTTACCTACTGACCTAACCCCAGTTCTCCCCAGTTCGCTAGCTGCTACACAACCTCTGCAACACCACTGGCTGCAGAGCTCCCAAGGAAGACAGACAACAAAAGAAAACACACCAACTTGTCTCTACTTACTGCCTCTAAGTCCATGCCTCCTCTTTTTCATAATATAAATACAAAACACAAAACAACATAAAAGTAAGTGATTGGCCCTCCCCTCTCATAGGTCTTTCCTGGATCCTTGGTTGTTCTCAATGTCCCAGTATCTCTGGGCTTCCTCATAAGACAAGTTTCTTTGTCCTTGCCCCAAATCCCCCATCACATCCAGGAGAGCTAGCACTGGACCTGTGGAGTCTCTGCAAACTCCTTGGTCATCAACAGGAGTCTCTCCGGCACTCCCCCACTTTCCCTGGAACTCTCCCACATCTGCAGCGGTACCTCCATCCACACATCTGCTGGAGCTAACAGTCTGTTTACTCCTCACAAGGACATCTATTTTACTTATGAATAATGTCAGTTATACCTCCAAATGTTCCAAACTTGCCTGTCTCACTCTATCCCTCCTCCTGGAACAGAGAGACAAGGCATGTAAACAAGATATTTTAGAAGTCCAGCTTTTACCCAGGATCTAGCAGCCCCAAATCATGGGAGCCTATGCCTTTCCCATCACACTAGCTACCCGGGTGCCTCTTTTAGAGTAAGTCTGTCTCTGTACCTCTGAGTTCCCACTCTGGTACCCTCTTCTCCAAGGTCTTTAATCTCAACTTTTACCTTCCATCTTCAATGTCACCTCCCTAAGAAAGCCTTTCCTTACCACCTGATTGTATTATTCTACAGTATGGAATTCACTCATTTCCTTGACAGCATGCACTCCAATTTACAATTTTTCATAAAAAAAAAAACTCTCTCTCACTAGTCTATCAGCTTCTAGAAAATACATGTAAAGGTTCACTGTGTGTCCCCCAGCATCAGGTACAGCATCAGATTATTGTGTGACAGATCCAATTCCCAGAATAAAGGGTCTTAAACATAACTGATGTCCTTAATTATCTCTTTTGACTTCTATGTGTAAAAACATACTAAAATAAGTACATTGAAATGTACATATGTAATATGGTACTGGTAGCTGAACAAGTATGATACAGTATTAAATGTCCAATTGTGAATTATTTTTGCAATACACAGGGTCTTCAGGCTTTGTATCCTGGGGCAAAATGTCTCTCCATGAAAATACCAACATTACAGGGCTTCAAGGGATGCTAATTACATCGATGTATCCACAAAGGTATTGCATTACACATCTATAGGCATGTTAATATCAGTTCACAATTTTTTTAAAAGATTGAATGAATTTTGGTTCCAATGGTCACAGTATAAATCTTACAGTGACAAAGAGTTCCAAACCACTGATCTAAAAAAATTCCATAGGCTGTACAACTTCAGAAAAAACATGATCTTCTTTTGGCTTTCCACTGGTTCTTATCTACCAAGAAGTGAATAATTAAGAAGAACAATTTAATAGAAGGAAAATTCAGTGTACTTGTCACCTTTAGAAGTTTAGTTTCATAAAACTAGTCTAATAAGGATAATGGTGACAGGCTGATGCCTCGTGTCAAACTCTGTGTTGTACATTCTTCCTACACAATCCTATTCTTAGAAAGCTCAAAATAGCAACTTGGTATATGCTGCACTATAATTTTCTCTAAAAACCCCATGCTTAAAGCCCACCACCCCGTGAGAAGCGGGCTACCTACCTGTCCAGGGACACAAAACAGATGGAGGACTTCTCGTTGTGCTCGCCACGCCTGCCACACTGCCTCACAGCAGATGAGCCTCTGGCAAACTTACCTCCAAAGCCCTTTCTGAAACTAAAAGTGAGAAATTCAAGTTATAATTACCAAATGAGGTGAGTTATCTGTTCCCCTTTGCAAACTTCTGAAGGATCAATAAACTCCAAAGACTATTCAATGTAAAATTTCATCTCTGAAAGTAAAGAGGGGGGGAAAGGAGAAAAGAATGGAGGGGAATGGAAGGGAGGGGTTCAAATCAAGCTAAAGTCTGCACTTCACAGTGCAGGACTGCTGCTCATTATAGACGGCCAGCCCGTCACTGGGCATCCCCAAATGGATGGAAGGGGAATGAAGGGAAAAGGAGAAACATGCTGTCTTTCTTTCATTTTACAAATGCTCCAACCCGGAAACAATTTAGAGGAGAAAAGGGCATGCTACAGGTTATAGTCCATCAGTGCAACTAGAAACCTAGAGAACTTGAGAAGCACAATCCATGGAGGACTGATGTCGTGACTCACTCACAAGCTCAGGCTTACCTAGCTTTCTAAACCCCAGGACCATATATGCCCGTGAACGGCGATGCCCACAGTGGCTGGACCTTCCTTCATCCGTTAACAAACAAGACAGTCACTCACAGCTACGCCCTGAGGCCAATTTGATCTGGGCAGTTCCCAACTGAGATTCCCTTCTCAAGTGGTTTTGGGCTGTGTCAAGCTGACAAATCTATCTAAAACAGATATACTGAGAGGCCACTTTTAATAATATAACAGAAACCTAACGAAGGTAGAATCCATAGATTTTTCATAACTTCCTACCTGTCAAGACAACCTACAACTTTGTTGATCTTTGAAGCAGTTTCAAAGTGTAGCATTGACTATCCTTTAGTTAACCACTGGTTTAACTAAACCTTTATTTAGGCACAGAAAGTACCTCTATCCCAAGTTTCCCGCATTTTAACACCTTATAGTCAATAAATTATAACCGGCTGTCTTTTTAGAGATACATAAAACAATGCATCTTATAATTAACAGCTTTTTAGATGTGATGACATAAATATACTCTTTCAAAGTTCCTAAAACAAGTCTGAATTGGGTAAGTCCTCAATTGATGCTCGCTAGCAGATTGGAGAAGATCTAAAACAACAGGAAGTCACAGTCCACAGATCCCATTTTTAGGAAGTAGCTCCACCGAGTGCTCTTAGTGAATATTCAATTTTTTCTTGGAAATCCCTAGAAGCTACTTCTTTGAGCAATGTACAACATACACACATCAGTTGCTGATACACACCCAGACCCTGTATGCTATTTAAGGTACAATATAGAGTACATATTACCCATTTCTCACTCACCAATGCCTAACCACCCTCAGGATCAACCTGGTTCTCAAGACGTATTTGGATTAACATCTAAAAAGGATGTGATTAGAAGCAAAAATGAGCTGTCTTAGAATTTCAATGGAAAGCTAATTAACTCTCTGGAAGCTGATATACAAAAATCTATACCAAATGGGCCAAAAAGATGCCAACTCCCAACTCTAAGCACATCCTACTATTACAAAGAACAAGTCCTCAGCTGACTGGGCAGCAATATAGTCTGCTACCTTTTGCCGAAATACTACACCACAATGTATATGTATCGGTAACCATCAACTCCTCCACAAGCCCTCAGCTGCCTTGCTCAACAAGCACCATTCCTCTAGGATCCTGAGAAGCAGCAAAATGAGCTTTTCTTCCCTAGTTAACAAGCAGAGTAGCTGGTGCATAGGACGCTCCCCATAAATAGCAGCTCTCCTCTGCACCCTGGCAGGCTGGATCAACTCCCCCAGAGCCTGGAGGGTAACAACATGCACAGTAAAGACTTCTCCACACTCCAGCTTGAGCAAATGAAGCCCAGTGTGCATTTCGTCTCACCTGACTCTCCAGCCATCTCTGAGCTAGGCCAGACAGTGGTTCTCGGTCTGACTCTGGACAGCAGGAGAGGGAGAGAGGACAAGAGGCCGAGAATGTCACCCCAGTCCCCAGCTCTATGACATCTTTTTATACTTCTGTTGAAATTTTGTGTTTAAAAGGATTTCTACAGCAGAAGAGCATCAAGGCATTTACCAGGCCCTCATGTGGAGACCCAAAACTGCGAGCCTATTTCCACCTTGACCAGAGGTCAGAGAGTTGGAACTTACTCCAAGGTTATTGTCTGTTTCTACCTCAAACAAAAATCCCACCTAGATTTAGGTCAGAGTTCTGCTCTCTCAAGGTTATTGCCAACAGGTGTGGCTAATAGCCAGCCCTTGTATTTCAGGAATAGAGTAGATGTTTCTACCTCAAACAAAACTGTATCAGAGGTCATCCTTTAGGTAAAAGAGAGCAAAGGAATTCCAGACTGTAGAGAGCCTACTAGCTGAATAACCTTATTAACAGCTCTTAGATCTGTTAACATTCTCCATTTCCCAGATTTCTTTTTAATAACAAATACAGAATTCCAAGGGCTGGTTGATTCTTCAATATGCTGAGCATCTAGTTGCTCCTCTATCAGTTAAAGTCTGCTGTCTGTTGTTAAAGGCCACTGCAGAACCCATACAGGCTTATCTGTCAACCAGTTTAAAAGTGGGGTTGTTGATACCTTTGGAAGATCAGCAGCTGTTGTGCCCTGTTCTTGTAAAATTTGAATGGTCAGTGATACTGTTCTTTACAGTAACTTGTAATATTTTTCCCAGAAACATACATTAATTTATGGTTTCTAAGACTGAGGGAATGTTAATCTGAGTATTCCATTGCTTTAACAAATCCTGTCCCCACAAATTCATTGCTATGTTAGCCACATATGGTTTTAATGTTCCTCTCTGTCCTTCTGGCCCTATACATTCAACCCAACTTGTGTTCCGCTTTACCTGAGATAAAGTTCCAGTCCCTAAACACTGAACATTTACATCCTTTAGAGCCAATTTGGATGCCAAGATTCCAATGAAATTATTGTCACATCTGCACCTATGTCTATAAGACCTTCAATGACAATGCTATTTATTCATATTTTTAATTGTGGTCATTGTTCATTTATAGAAGTTTGTCAAAATACTTCCTTTATGGTTTCTCCTCAATTTTTTGTTCTCTCTTCTACAGGTTTTCTATTATCCAGAGCAGTATGGTTTCTTACAATAGGCATTAGGTTCTTTAATTGCTCTGGGAAAGAGTTTCCTCTCCAATAGCTAGAAATGACTGAACTGGATTTGGCACAGGGGTCTGCAAGAGGCCCCTCAAGGAGTTTCCCGAAGGCAAAAGATTACCTTGACTACACCTTATTCACCTACAGTCATTAGTCCAATGCCTGCCTTTGCCATACCTTCTGCATAATCCAGAAGGGAGGAGAGTTCTGAATGGATAATTCTTAAAAAAAAAAAAAATTGTTTCTAGGAATACTGTTTACAATCTCTTTTAAGGTGACCTTGTTTGCCACAATTGAAACACTTGACATTTCAATCTTTTATCAAACCTCTGGAAATCACTTCTAAAGTATCATCACGGTCATGAGATTCAATATTAATTGTATCTTGAATACATTCCTCCAAAGGTGCTGACCTTGCCTTTCATGACCTAACTATCCATGTTTGCTTTCACAAATAGCATCTTCCAAAGCCAGAGATTCAATTATTATTTGTCTAGCTTCTGAATTTGGTGTCATTCTATTTACTGCTGAGGTCAATCTTTGAAAGAAATCTGTGAAGGTTTCTTTTGGATCCTGTATAACTTTACTAAATGATTTCAATCTTCTTTCCTACTTCTTTAACTCTGTCCCAAGCATTCAAAGCTGCTGTAAGGCAGAAAGCCAGGATGTGACCATCATACGGAGATTGCCTTTCTACAGTAGCATAACCTCCTTCTCCAAGAAGCTATTCTTGGGAGATTTCCATAGCCTCTTCTCTGAACCAGATACTCCACTGTAATTGTGGACCAGGCTCCAAAACAAGGCCATCCAGTCCTTAGGGATAATTCTATTACAAACTGACCAGATACTCCACTGTAATTGTGGACCAGGCTCCAAAACAAGGCCATCCAGTCCTTAGGGATAATTCTATTACAAACTGACCAGGTACTCCACTGTAATTGTGGACCAGGCTCCAAAACAAGGCTATCCAGTCCTTAGGGATAATTCTATTACAAACTGACCAGGAGTTTAACATTTGCTTCACAAAAAAGTGAATGCATGCAATACAAGACCCTTGCTTCCTTGAGTCTCCTTAAATCCAACATTGGCACAGGAGTCCATTCAGCTCCTACCAAGCCTCTATCATCTATCTGGCAGTTCCTGCAAGGTTACTGGATATATTATAATTGGTTGTTTGAAAACCTTAGGCTGTTCCTGTCTATTCTTATAATACAATGCTGAAATTGGTTCTCATTAAATTCCTCTGTCTGATTTGAATATCTCTATGATTTAAGTTTTTCTAAAACTTGTATCTTAGCACTCAGATTAACCAACTTTTTTAGTGATAGAACAAAAACAATAAAGCTGATGTTCACAATTGACATTAAATAAATTCCATCTAAATTAGTGATCTTCTCATTTAATTGTTCCATTTTCAAACTGCCCATCATATTATCATACAGAGACCCAAATCCCTCCAATATAATGTTATTTTCCACTTTTTAATGTGGGGGAAAAAAATCTCTCTTTTAACTAATTCCTCTCTTTAAGAACTCCCAACTGCCTTCCAAACCTGCCAATGATGAAGCTGTGAGGCTTAATGTTGCTGCACAGAACAGTAAAGGCCTGGCTGGATTTCAAGGCAGCACCTAGTTTAGCAGCAGCCTGAGAAGGAGGTGCAGGGAGAGCCCACCAAGAGAGAAGAAAGAGAAATCTAGCCAGTAGAGTGGTGACTCCAGTGGTGTGCAGCTCCAGCCGATGCCAGTGGCTATAAAGCCACAGGCAAATGGTTTCCACATAAATTAATACACCAAACATTGGATGCCAGATGTAGCATGAATAAATAAAAACCCAGAGACAAGCTATTGGGGTTCAAGCTGAAGATCAGAAAAGCAAAGCAGCCAAACACTACAGAGACCTTTTACCTCTACCAGATCTTCAGACCCAAAGGGAGAAATCCTGTCTCCACGAATCCTCAGACTCCACACACTCCAGTGAGTTCCTGTCTCTTCTCCTTTATATTCCTCTCTCCACCCAGCCATATCACTCCTTTCTTCACCTCCCTAGTACTGGAATTAAAGGTGTATGACTCCATTCCTTAGCCTCTAGTGGCTTAGCTTTGCATTCTGATCTTCAGGCAAGCTTTATTAAAATACAAATAAAATTATGACTACAGTCAAGTGTTTTGCCAGTGTATTTTCAATCGAGAGGCTAGATGACTGATGAGATGTCTCAGGGTTTAAGTGTGGGTACTGCACTTACAGAGGGCTCAAGTTTGGTTCTCAGCACCTACACCAGGCTGCTCACAGCTGCCTGAATGTCAGTTCTGAAACCTAAGGCACCTGGCATCTAACACATCCTCACTTGGTGCACAAAATCTCACACACACACACACACACACACACACACACACACCTACAAACACAAATAATTAAGATAATTTTTTAAAGCTAGAAAAATAAAAATCACTACCTTAGGCCTATCTAAGTGAACAAATATAGTATGATGCTAGAAAAATAAAAATCACTACCTTAGGACTATCTAAGTGAAAAAAATAAAGATAGTATGATGCATAAACCTCAACATGCTCAGGCCTCCTGCTCACCATGATACAGAGAAGCTGGCCATCTCGCTGTGCAAGGGAAGACAATGCAGTAAGTGTCTATGCAGCCAAGGCTAGTAATGGGGACTGAGATCCTTAAAAAGCACACACATTTTTTAAAGTCAGAATTCCATTTCTAGAATTATGCTTTAACTCAAGAAAATGTGCTCTGATAGTTCTCCCAAAAAATGTCCACCTCAAAGCACCAAGGCTAATTCACTTGCTGAGCAAATCTCATGAAATGAACAGTTATCTCTTTTCTAAGTAGGTGTGCAAAAACTGTAATTAATGTGTATCATGGCATCCTCAAAATCAAGCTGTTTGCTCTCCCTAAACAATTAAGTAATGATTAGGCAGGTAGTACTTTCTGGCACCAGTTATTGAGAAAAGAAAAAGGTATCAAAGGCTTTTCCCTAATCTGATACCAAACAGATATGCCTGTCTTTGACTAAAACATTTACTACAGCTCATTTACCAGTTTATTCTTCAGATACATCTTAATGACATTCTGTACAAAGGAATGTATTAAGTGCTTTAAAACTTACTGCATCCTATATTTATAAGAAAAGCAAGAGTATTTTATTACAGACATGTATTTTAACACTTTTCTTAAAATGGTGTGGTTCCTTTCTAATGGCTTTCTATCTGCCTTCAAAAAAGACCCCCTTGCTGAACATTGGCGGTGCAATTCTTTAATCCTGGCACTCGGGAGGCAGAGGCAGGTGGATCTCTGTGAGTTCAAGGTCAGCCTGGTCTACAGAGCTAGTTCCAGGACAGGCTGAGCTGTATAGACATACCGTCTCAAAAAAAAAAAAAAAACTCAAAAAACATCCCTTCCCCTCGTTTCATAGAAAAGACAACCAAGTCGCCAACTAGATAATTAAAAAGATATTGTAGTCCCAAATTAGAAGGGGAATATCCCCAAAATTCTCCTGACAACCCTTTTGGAGTTCTTTTTACCATTTCAAATATTTATCAATTTAATTTTGGCATGATTGAAAAGCACATCTCCATTTCTTCCTGAAACTGACTTCGCATTGTAAATGGGCCAATCCACTAAACAATCGGTGAACTGAACACATATCTTCAAACAGCTCCATGTCAAACCCACTGTTTAGTTTGGAAGCATTTTTCAAGTACACAAAGAAAAGGTCAGAAAGAATGACAATGGATTAGCAATAAATACATCTTGAATGAACATTTTTCCTGAGAGCTTAGAATAAGTGCAAGACATTTGTAAAAATAATTTTAAATTGTATGTTAGTGTGAAATAAATCCAACTAGATATAAATTAACTAAACTTGACATGCATTCTGTTGTATTTCTTACAGTACATAATGTTTATAAATGTTAATTCTCTTTGTAGCCATAGCTGTCCTGGAACTCACTCTGTAGACCAGGCTGGTCTTGAACTTGGAGATCCAGCTGCTTCTGCCTCATGAGTGCTGGGATTAAAGGCGTGCACCACAACAGGGCTAATAACTGCCTTCTCAAAGCATAGTCAAATTCTCAGGCTGAGAGGGAGCAGGTTCCCACATCATCATGAGAGGTACTTTATTTAAATGGATCTATCAGAAGGCTCACCAAGCTTAAAAAGAAATCAAAGACTGACAACATTCTCCCTGCCCACCCATGCAGATCACTATGTAAAGAGTAAGTTGAGGAATAGAAAAAAATTAAACTTCAACCTTCCAGCTTAAAGGCCAGTCTTTCTCATCTTTTTGCAAACAATGTCACCATTCTGTCGCAAAACTTATTTGTCCAGCATCTTAAGAACTCAATCAAGAACTATTATAACAATGCCATCTTCCTGAAACGGTAGAAGGGGGACATAGGAAGGACATAGGACAGGGCCCTGGAGCTGGGGTCAAGGTACCTAAGTAGTTGACATAACCCATTAACAGGTTATTTATACCTACACAAAGATATCTGGGTGCTTTAAAAGCTTGTACTTGACTGTTGCATCTATACATCAAGAAGCCTTAGGAATAAAATGAAAATTCTCAAGAATGTAAATTCATGCCAGGCGTGGGGGCACGCACTTCTAATCCCAGCACTTGGGAGGTGGAGGCAGGCGGTTCTCAGTGAGTTCCAGGGCAGCTAGGGCTACATAGAGAGACCCTGTCTCAAAAGAGAAGAAAAGTAAATTCTTAGCATCATCCCTCCCCAGCGATCTAACAGGAGTGACATACAGGGCTAGAAACAGCCCACAAGGAAGCAAGTTAACTAAGGTATTTATTTGGGTGAATAAAGATTTCAGAGAGACCTTTCCCCCATGTGTTAACATTGTTCTCTCTCACTATGAGAGAGGAATATCCTTTGGCTTAGAAGCACTCCTTGAAGAAACAGAAAAACAACCTTGAGGACGGAACAGTCATCGTGCAGGCTCTTACACTTACTAGGAACGCAGCAAACTACAACAGGGCTGCATAACAAGATGTGGCTGTCTAGAAAACCTCTTGGCTTAGTGGGAGAGGCGCACAAAAACGCAGAGGAAAGCCTCAAGACCGTCCCGATGGCAAGAAACACCTCCTTAGCACTGGGTTCCGATGGATCCATTCTACTCCATGTTACAGGGCCATAGAAAAAAAGCTGATTTTCATTCTAAAATCTCTAACGCAGGTCTTCACCTGTCTTCACACGTGCGCTGCCGCAGGCTTCCAGCTGTTGGAAGTCTCCATAGAGCCTAACCACGGGGCAAACCAGTGGACGGATGGAAGGCTCAGTAATACCTGTTACCTCCTTAGAAAGCACCTCTACTTGTGTCCTAACTTGAGGTACCCTAGGTTTCCAGGATGGAGAGGTTTCCTTTTGTCGTTCTTAATGATGTTTCCCGCGTTAAAAAGTTAAAACAAGAAACAGCAGTCACATGCCAGACTGGGACCAATGAAAATATCCTGCAAAGAGCAACGGGACGGGATCCCGAAGGGAGACCCACCCGCGAGCCCCGAGCATCACCTGTACCTGGAGCGCCCCGCGGCCGCCCCCGCGCTGTCCCGGGCAGCGCCATCACCGTGCAGGGACCCGCGCACCACCTGTTGTCCAAAACGTCCCAACCGCTGCATCCGGCCGCGTCCGGTCGCCATGGAAACCCAGCGCCGAAGTGAGGCGCCGCCCCTCGCGCGTGCGCACGACGGCGGCCAGGCTCGCGCGGACGTGGACCGAGTTCCCCAGTGGACAGCTCCGCCTTTGCGTCCCGAACGGCGTCCGGGGCGCTTCCGGGTCGGCGTCTTTGCCACCCGGTCAAGCCGATGCGGGTTCGCCGGTCACAGCGCGGGGCCATTGGCCTGTGGCCCGGTTCACCTACGTTTGTCAGCTGATTTCTAGAGAAGAAACGGACACGCTGAAATTGTCCCTTTCTCATAATTATGGCAAACCCATGACACGAACTTCTCAGTTGACAGTCCTCTGTAGAGAGGCCATGAGAACACGCAGTTCATAACCAGTCGGAATCTGCAAATTCCAGATGAAACCAAGCAGCCATTAACGTCCCCGTCTCTGCCTGCCGTGAGGACACTGAGCGCACGCGCAGAGGTGTCTGGGAGTACCTCCTGGCCTGCGGCTTTCTCTGTGCATTGTGGGAGATGTAGTCCATCCTGCCTTCCCTTCTCTGTGGTTACACAGGAAAAAGTGAAGTCCTTAAACTGCGATTCCCAGGGCGCATGGGGTTTCCCAGGCTGCTTTGCGAAAGCATGGCGGGCAAGATGTGAATGTCAATAGTAAGGTAAATAGGGCGTTTGAATTCAAGAGACGGGAAAAAAAAGGACAGAAAGGTGTGCGTAACCTCTCGGAGATTTTTCATCTTGATATCCGCCTAACACAGTGCGGAATGTGAATGACTGGATTTCATGTCTTGTTCACTTGAGTGTGTGGATTACTAAGCTTTAGAAGTTGCAGTCCCGAAGCCCCACGGTTTTTGTGAACATGTTTGGTGCTTTTCTCCGAGTTGTGCAGCATATGGAGAAGCTGCCCGGGTGTTCGGGCGGGCAGTTGTTGCCACACTCTGTGCACACCAAAGCTTGCTTGAAGACTCAGCCTTTGAGGTGGGGGCTGCTCGAGGAGAAGAAAGCGGTGCATCCTAGAACCGTGCTTGGGTTCACCCGGAAAACCTTCTGGACCCAAGGACCAGACCCCCAGAAAGCAAAGGAGGACAGCAGCAAGCAAGTGTCTGTTCACGGAAATCAAACAGGGGAAACCGGCCTCTCAATGTCTCAGAAAGGTAAAGAGAGAGAGAGAGAGACTGACTGAAAGATCTCTAAGCTCTAATGCTCAGAAAGAGAGAGAGAGATACATACAGATAAATAGATACTACTTCAGTAAAGACCTGCCTCCCAGCTAACCTGCCAAGACCTGCCAAATACCATTTCATGCCTAGTTCACGTCTAAAGATGGGATAGGGGAATTATACAGATTAAAATAATTAAAAAAGAACTGTTAAACATAGAGTTTACAACCAAACAGTGACGACCCGCAGTTTTCACAACTTTATAAATGTTTTGAAAATTGATCTTCAATTTGGTATAATTATTACGTTGTGAATAATAAGTGTGTGGATAAATAAGAAGAGATATTGTCAATCAATAAAGTGTCGTTCAGTAACAAAGGACTGCAGAAACACAAGGAATGAGGGCCTTGTGTGAGAATGTTGAGTCAAAAAAGTCAGAAGAATGAAGAAAGCTACAATGTAATATTTAACAGGAATTTTTAAAACTTAGATGTGTGTAATAATCACAGCTTTACACACAGTAGATATTACAGAGCTCTTGGTGCTTGGATTAGAAATTTCCTGTCAGGACTGAGTGTAGGGAGGAACAGGATTTTGGGTTGTTCAGGCCAATGACCTGATTTGGAAAGCAAGAACAATTATGGTTATGTCTTAGTCTAACTGTTATTGCACTATCAACTTGGGCCTCACATGGCAGTGTCTATTAACATGTAGTTTATGACATTATGGGTAATGGAGTAGAGTTTGTCATTGCAGACCTCAGCCACTGAGCCTAGTAAAGAAATTGGGTTTGCAACGCAATTACTGTTTAGATCAATCCCTTGAATTATATAAATTTTAGTAGATGCAATGCAATATATCTTTTTCTCTTTCTTTTTCTTTCTTTTTTTTTCAAGACAGGGTTTCTCTGTGTATCTTTGGAGCTGTCCTGGAACTCATGTAGACCAGGCTGGCCTCAACATCACAGAGATTTGCCTGCCTGTGCCTCCCGAGTGCTGGATTAAAGGCATGTGCCACCACTGCCTGGCAAGATGCAATATTTCTATTTTATTTTCTTTTTTAAAAGATTTTCTTTTAGTGTGTGTGTGTGTGTGTGTGTGTGTGTGTGTGTGTGTGTGTACATTAATGTAGGCAAACATGGAAGCCAGGAAAGGTTGTCAGATCCTCTGAACTGAACCTGGAGTTACAGGCAACTGTGAGCCACCAGATGTGAATGCTGGGAACTGAACGGCAGTTGTCTGCAAGAGCAGCAAATACTCTCAACCTCTGAGCCATCTCTCCAGCCCCCAGAACACAGTTCAGGTTAACAACCAGTACTAAAACCTAAAAGTACATTACAGTAAATACTACCTTTAAATGAGTGGTTTTATTATAGTATTTTACTGTACATATAGGGAAAGGTGCAGGAAAAATACCACCTGTTAAATTTTTGATTTCTTCATTTTTTAAGGACTGAAGTTAGAGAAATCTGAGTTCCTAATGTGACTATACTGGCCTATAAGTGTACCAAAGATGTAAATGTTCTCAGCATCTGTGGAAAAGTACACTGTGATGATGTAGCTTTTCACACATAACATGCACTTATGTAAATAATGTGTGTCTATACACAATACATCTTGATTATCTTAGCTTCCTTCTGTCTTGCTAAAAGCCAATAAGAAGGTAGAGCTAATGGGCCAAGCAGTGTTTTAATTAATACAGTTTCTGTGTGATTATTTCAGTTCTGGGCAGCCGGGACAAACATGCAGCCCGCTCCCTCCAACAGCTCCCCAATCTTCTTTTTAATCCACATGTTCTTACTTAGTGCAGAAGAATGAGAACAGTCTCTGTATGTTTATTTGATTCATAGATCATCCTGGCCTTTTAATTCCTTTTAATTCCAATTTCCCTTCACTAACTTTATCCACCAGTCAGTGGGGACCTGTGAGGTGGTACTGTTAAGAGTTGCTTCCATTTGGATCCCTCTGTTCTCTTGTCTTCGGGTTGATTGAATCTTGATCCGGACAGGGTAGACCTCTGTCCACGTTGCTGCATCTGTGGCCGTTCTCACTATGAGAGACTGATAAGGGTTTTATGCCACTAGAAATGAAACAGTACCAACATTATGCTACTCAGTGAAAGAAGCACACAGATTGCTCGGCCCTGTGTGCAGCCACACTGAACAGCCCATTCTCTTCTGCTCTTGGAAGTTAAGCGGGACTAGGCCTGGTTAGTGCTTGGGTAAGGGATTCTTTTGAAACACTAAAGATCAGGAGCATTGAGATCAGCTGCTGAGAATGTTCCATTGGGCCTTGACCCCCAGGTGCTACCTGCTAGGAACACTCAGAGCCCCCATGGACCAGGATACTGTAGACTCACCTGTAACCTTTCAACATTTTTCTTTGCAGTGAAAGAAGCTGGAAGAGACTTCAGCTACTTGATAGTGGTGTTCTTCGGCGTCAGCATTACAGGTCACAAAGCCCAGCAACTGCCTGGATACCTTTCCCCAGCCTCTCACCCCATGGCTGTGCTTCATCTTTCTCTCTGCTTTTTCAGGTGGCTTGTTATATACGGTTTTCAAAGAACTGTTTTCTTCATCCAGTCCTAATATCATTTATGGGAAAGCCTTAGGAAAATGCAGAGCACATCCTGAGGTTAGTTCCCTGATGAGAAGGTGTTGGGGAGCAGGAATGCATCAGTCTGAAGCAGTGACGTCATACAATGGGCTGCTTGGGATGCCTGTATGTCATAAGGTCCTTGTGCACTGACTCACTTTGATCCTGGCATTCAAAGATTGCTACGTCTGTTTTCCTCCCAGCTGTGCCAGTGATCATTGTCAGTTCTTCATGGGTGTTGAATGCCTCTGCCTCAGGGTGGATACTTCAGAAGCTGGTGGTCTAGGGCATTTTTTCTTTGCGTCCTCAACCACAGAGGGGAAGGCTGAGAAGAAGTGTAGCCAAGAGAATGAAATGTGGCAGGTGAATGTGTTCCATTTTGTAGAATTTGGAAAACTAGAATATGTGCACTACACCACTGATACCTATTCAGGTTTTCAATGGGCAACTGCTTCAAGTTTGGAAAAGGCTGATTCAGTAATCACATGTTTGCTAGAAGTTATGGCCATCATGGGTATACCTGCACAAATAAAGACAGACCATGCTTCAGCATATGTCTCTAAGAAAATGAAACAGTTTCTTGCTTATTATAATATAAAACATATACCAAATAATCCTACAGGGCAGGCAGTTATAGAAAGATCAAATCAAACTGTAAAGGATGTGTTAAAAAAACAGAAAGGGATAATAAAGGCCCCCAGAAATAGATTGCCTGACACTTTCTAAATGCTAATTAGAAAGGAACAACAACTGCAGAGAGACATTGGATAGCATAAAAACTGCAAAATTAAATCAGCCGAGATACATTAAGATGTCCTGACCTCAGAATGGAAGCCAGGACATGTGTTATATTGGGGAAGGGGTTTTGATTGAGTTTCCACAGGAGAAGAAAAGCTATGAGTAGTATCAAAATTGATAAAAATTTGATTTGAATAAGAGATAATAATTATATTATTTGTAATATGATAATATTGATCATATAATATTATCAATAATTAATCTCTTAATTAGAAGTGATGATAGTTCATCAAACAGCATGACTGTTTAATCTAAACTTGTAGTAATGAGGAAGCAGGCCACATTCCCGACGCCTGGCTAGCTTAATTCCCAAAATAATTACACAGAAACTGTATTCATTTAATTACTGCTTGGCCCATTAGTTCTAGCCTCTTCTTGGCTAACTCTCACGTCTTGATTCAGCCCATTTCTAATAATCTGTTTGTCACCACGAGGTCGTGGCTTACCGGGAAAGATTCAGCATGTCTGACTCTGGCAGGAGAATCATGGCGTCTGCCACACTTCCCTTCTTCCCAGCATTCTGTTCTGTCTACTCCGCCCACCTAAGGGCTGCCCTATCAAAAGGCCAAGGCAGTCTCTTTATTCAACCAATGAAAGCAACACATAGAAAGAAGGACCTCCTACACCATAAACTAACCTATAAACCAAGAAATGTTTTTTATTTGATCACATATAACTTGCCAAAAGATAATCTCCCCAAATTTAGGGTTGGGGAAGGGTTTTGTTCCTGTCTTTTCAGAAGAATAAAGTTATCTAGCTAAGGAATCTGAAGAGCACAAGTGAGGTATATGAAGAAAAAGGACAAATCATCCAGAAAAAATATCCCTAGAAAAATAGTAAATTGGCCTATAGTATATCATATTTCCAACAGTATAAGATTTCATACATCTTCCCAAATGTTTGTTTCTGGTATTTTCTACAGACATGTAATGCAAATGGTCATTTTGTAGTCCCAGTCTTAATTAAAGATGAAAGCTGACTTTGGAGTTGGAATGGGACTCTCTCCTCTAAACCCACGCATGCTTATTAAAGTAAAATCCAAACTCTCTGTTTCATGTAAGAAGAGCCACCTGATATGGGACAGAAGAAAAACAAATACTTAAGGATTACTTTATTGCCACTAATTTCACAATCCTTTGGTTTTATATTGACTCTTTAACAGCTTTTCTTAAGGTATAAATTTTATAAGATTAATATATATTACTTTTTTAAACTTTTTGTCATGATATTAATGGTCATATAGAGTACTAACTAATTCTAGGAAAAGGTTTCCTCTACCTTCCTGTACGTGGTTTCGGGTTTGAGTTTCTATCAGTTTGCTGCAGTGAACCATGAGCACACCTTACAGTGGCCTTTGAAGTCTCCAAAAGAAGGATGGGGCCCCACAACGACAATTCCTCCAGGACTGTGATAACACTACTTAACTGAAAAACACTACCTAAAGATCAGCTTTGAACTATGAAATGCTCAGAACAGTTTCTAGGTAGCTAACTGAGATGATCCAGTCTCACAGACTACTCTAGGCAGGACTGAGACAAGCCCTACACTTGCCCATTATGCAGAGACTAGACAACAAATGATACAGCTTCCTCTCCCAGGACTTGACAGTTAACCCAGATTTTTCTTTTCTGGATCCCCTAAATATACCATTGCCCCCAGAAAGCAGGAAGTAAATTTAAGAACATGACGCCCACATTCCCAAGAGAAGGGGTGGGTGGCTTTTGGTCTTTCACTGGCTTATGGGTATTTGTCATTGTTTAGGGCAATTGATTACAAGTTGTTACTGGTCATAGTCAGGAAAAGATCAAAACAAAGGAGATAAGATTCAAGATTCTTGTTCTGAAAAGGAAAATGGGGGATACAGATATGATAGGATAAAATGGTAGATTATTGAATCTACTCTGAAAAGAAAAAAGTGAGAATATAGATATGATAAGCTAAGAGGTAGATTATTGAATCTATACTTTTTAAAAGCAACTACTAGTTTTAAATTTTTTACCTTAGATTAGACTTTTGTATATGGTATACAAATTTCAGATTAATTTTGTCGAAACATACCATACATATGTTTCTAATCTTGTTCAAGGTATTGTACCTATACAGCTTATTTAACAATGTAATGCAAATTTCTACTTCTTGAAAGTTATTATTACCAACTGTTTAGGGTAATAAGGAAATGCAGGTTAGTAGTTAATCACCTATTACAGTCTAACTTATACTCACAGTAGGTGTGTTTTCAGGTCAAACAGATATGGAAATATATAATATAACGTATATAAATATAAATAAGTCTAAATAGGCCATCTTCAAACACTTCAGAGATCTATAGAATATGGCATTTAATATATTTTAATACCAGACTCTTTTATCTTTTTTGACAATGAGATGCATCTGCTGGCAGCACCAATCTACTTCAGAGAAGATGATGGGCATCGAAGAAACTCCACAAGGAGTTTATTGTCTTTGTGGCAAAAGTAAGCCACTGGGCAAGAAAATGCCCTTGCCTTGACTGCTGACAGTGTGCTGTCGTAACTGGACAAGCAAGACAAAAAAAAATTGACTGCCAAACATCAAGACAAGGAAGGGAGCCCTTCAGAATATCCTGCTTCACAGAAAAGTTTGTCATATATACTAGGCCTGTAGGGGGAAAATGGATGCCCCGATATTGCAGAGGAATCATGAGCGACTGTCCAGGCAGCCAGCTGTTTCTGTCATTTCTCACATTTTTTAGAAGTTGCTTGCTTGTACTTCCTGCTTACTCAGATAATATTTCCTTCTTGAGTCTCTGAGGGACTCTGAGATCTTGTTGAAGACAAGATCTTTATAGTTTTCCTTGTTTACCAGATGCAGAAAGCAAGTTATGATAGAAAGTAAATTAGGTACAAGACTTTGACCTCACCAAGATAGGATAGATATGGAGTAAGTTCTCTGAATTCGTCAAATGCTAATGTTGCTGTACTTATTGCCTGTATATGTTGTATATGGTTATTGTATTTATTATATATAGTTTTATATACTAGTTATACCCTTCTTTTTTATGTTTGACAACAAAGGGAAATGTACTGATAATTTTATTTGTATTTTAGTAAATAAACCTTGCCTGAAGATCATAATGCAAAGCCAAGCCACTAGAGGCCAGGGAGTGGTGGCACACACCTTTAATCTCAGAAATCTGGAGACAAGGCTGACAGATCTTTGGGAGATCAAGGCTACCCTTGGGCTACACAAGATTGACCCAGAAACAGATCCGTGTGATAGTGGCTCACACCTTTAATCCCAGTGTTTGGGAGTCACACACCTTTAATCCCAGCACTACGGAGGTGGAGACAGGAGCAATATGGCTGAGCGGAGAGAAGAGTATAAACAGGAAGAGGCAGGAACTCACTGTGGAGTTCTGAGTGGAGTCTGAGGATTTGTGGAGACAGGATCTTGCCCATTCAGTCTGAATATTTGGTAGAGTTAAAAAGCCTCTATTAGTTGGCTGCTTTGCCTTTCTGATCTTCTACTTGAACCCAATATCTGTCTCTGGTTTTTTATTAGTCGTGCTACAGAGGTTTTAGGTGTCTGGTACTTACACCTTCCTTTTCATGTATGCTTGCAGTAAAAGTGACACTGAGCAATATCATTTGATATTCTGGTTGTGTCATATTTGCTTTGAAAATTCAATGCAAACTTTCTACATCAAGTGAATTTTCTCATTAGGAAGAAAAGATTTGCATATTTATTCTAGCAGCATCATTATTGATATTTTTTCCTGTGCTTAAGGCTTTAAAATTTCATTTTTACCTCACAGCCTTTAATGCTTGACACCTAATAATTTCATTCCAAATGCCTATCCATTTTATCTTCCAAAGTGAGTGTTAGTAGAGAAATATTTCAATACTTTGGTTTATTTTGTTTCCTGTAAGGAGAGGGGACAGGTTCACCTCAGCCTGTATCATTCTCAAGCTACAACAGAGCGGCCCATTTCTGTCCCTGTGCGTGAGATATTTCCTTATTTACAATATAATTTTACAAAATGTCCTTTTACTTCTAGCTTTCTTGTTTGAGTCACCATTTTCATAAAGGGGCTTCGCCATGCTGATTTTTTTTCCCCATAAAATCACTTGGAATGTGCAAACAAAGAATGTATCACTTGATTTTCAGAAACTAGTTGTTATATAGGAGCCATGGAAAGAGTCACACTAAGAAGCATGGTCTCTGTTCTGCAGGTGATCAGCGTGTTTGGAGAACCTCTGAAAGGCTACGGGGAAATGTCAAGACGTGGACGGAGACAGCATGTCAGGTAATACAGTGTCCCTGGGACAACTCTAGGATAAGTTTTAAATAGAAGGAACTTGGATGGCATCTTTATATTTTCTTGACAGTTTTGTTGAATATGTAAAAAATGGACTAAAGCGCATCCGTGTGAAATTCTACATTGAGGGCTCTGAACCAGGGAGGCAAGGAACCGTGCATGCAGAAGTGGAAGAGGTACGCCCATCTCGGGTCATGGGGTCAGTGGGGTGTGTGGCTCCGAGCGTAGTGCTGCCGAAGCTCTGGGAAGGGTAATAACTTCTGCGTGTTTTCCAGAACCCACAAAGTGGCCAATTTGAATTTCGATACGTATATGTGAAAGTGACTCCTGTGAGAGTTATTATCATTGAAGATAATCGTTCCCAAGAGAGTTAGAAGAGTCAAACCAACCCACTGCCTTCTGCAGGGATAAAGGGATCCATCACACTGCTCTTCACAACTCTCTCAGAATCTGTTCAGAAAAATAAGAATGAAAAGTATGTCATGCAGAAAGTGAAAGTTCATGAATTTGGACAAACCAAACTCAGATATTTCTTGTAAAAATCGTGAAATGTAGCAAATTTTACAGTATCATATCTAATTGCCAATCATGACAGTATTTCAGCTCTATGTTCATGAGAAAATTTTGTTACTGAAATTTATACACCACATCAATAAAAGTGCCAGTATTTTATGTTTTTCAGTATTGTATGGTTTTTTCTACAGCCAAAAAAGTAAAGATGTCAAAAGCATTTTCATATACTTTAGAATCTGATTTGAGATAAGCATTGTTAGGAATTTTTCCTAACGTGAGCTCTCTGCCGACGCAAAACTCCCAATCAAGCCAAATGACAAGCTGAATTAAAGGAGGTTCAGGTTTAGTGGGATTTCTGCGCTCTTGGGTTGCCCTGAGGGAAACCAAGAAGCCGCAAACGCGACCACCGACCACTGGGGGGAGCCTGGAGAGCGGTTTAAATAGACTGGGCAGGGGGCAAGGTTTGGCGGTCACAGGGACAGGGCCTCCAAAGATGGAGGCCACAGACCGGGACTTACACGCATGTGAAACTATTTAAGAACAGTAGTAAAACCAGATGGCAAATACATCGTGGGAAGGTGGCATACACTCAATTGATCTTGGGACTCAATCTGTGTCCCCCTTGTGAGCTGAGGGCACTGGGCACAGTCCATATGCGGGGGAATGGATCACTCCTCCTCTGTTGGTGGACACAGGAGCCAGCACAGGTCTTACCTGTCAGACCTCCCTCTGTGCTTAGGGAGACTGAGCAAGAGTTACAGCACTGCTGATGTGCTGTGGATCATTCCAGCCCTGCCTTTCAGAACATAAGGCTGATATTTCCAAAACAAGAGTGGGCCTCCTAAGGGAACGGAGTGAACATACGGGAGGGTCATTCAAGTGTTTTGACATGTTCAAACAAAACTCTAATTTGATAAGTTTGCATATTTTGCAAGAACATTTTACAAGAAAATCTCTAATTTGGCTTGTCCAAATATATCAAAACACACAAAAAAATAAATAAATGGCCTGTCCTATTAGAAGTATTTTCTGGGTGTGTTTTTTAAAAGAAGAGAGGAGAAATGGAAGCTGGTCGGTGTGTAAAATAAATGAAAAAATTAATAATAATAAAAAAAGATGGTGTCTTCCTAAATAGAACTGGCTAGCCTTAAACTCTTGACCCATCCATCTGTCTTAGGTCTCTCGGCCCTGAGAGCTCTGTAATTACAAGTACACACCACCACTCCAAGTTTAAGTGATTTCTATCAGAAAACTTTCACACTTACTGAAAATATCACAGCAGAGCTCTTGTCTTCCTGGTATCTCACAGTAAGTGGCAAAGTAGGCTCTTAATTTAGGCTTCACCAGTTAACCGGCTTTTCCTGGGCTTCTCGACAGAACACTCAGTTTCAGTGCTGTTAGGAACCTTTACTGAAATAACAAGCTGAGAAAGTTCTGTGCCTCATCTTAAACAAAACAAAAAACAAGCAGAAAAGCAGCCCTGCTCTTCCTGGAGACTCTTCAGCCTTCCTGGATAAAGAAAGCTGACGTCTGCCACATAGGTACTGCGCCCTGAAATGTGGTTTAAAACCGTCCCTTTTCTGTATACTTCTAGACTTACTTCCCACTTGATGTCCATGTCCTTTAATTTCTGAGCTGATCAAGTTGCTTTTATACACAAAAATAAATGCTTCATGGCCTCTTCTCCTACTCGCCCCTAAAAGATCGTGAAAAAGTCCCACGTACTCGTGTCCCTTCTTCTTCAGGTGAATTGAGTTTTTAGGATACATTTCATCCATGAAAGAAAACATAGAATCAGAAAACTGCAATTTCATAAGGTCAGTTGAGGGTATCAGAGAATCCTGCTCACCTTTCTAGTGTGAACACAGGACTTCACTTCATTCTCAAACTATTTCTTTACAGTTATTTTCCTTATTTGCAATGAATAGGTCAAAGTCACATTCAGCATTTCTTACAAGAAGATAGAACTTCCTAGTTGAGCCTTTGTGCTCACCCTCAGATGGTCTGAGCTTTCCCACTGCGAGAGGCAACTTATGGAGAAATATGTGTTCCTTATCTAGAAGCTGTGATAATAATAGCAGCTATAGCTTTAGTCCTTTTGAGAACTACTAGCTTCTTAAATATTTTGAAGATAAAACACACAGGAGGAAACTGGGAAACAGGCGGGATTTTCATAAGGAGTGATTTTTATCATTGTTCTACAAAGGTATTGAAGGAAGATGGATGCTGTCTAATAGGAAAATTATTAATTCCTCAATGTAAATAATCTTTCTGTATTGTATATCTCAAACATTCAATAAGAGGGAAACAAAAGTACGGGTCCCACTGCCCCACGATTACAAAAGGATATGTCCTACTGCCCTGTGATGGACAGAAGTAAAGGTAGGAAGTACTACAGAGCAAAGCAGAAGAAAACTCCAAGAATGGGCAAGTCAAGCTCTGCAAAACCAAAGAAGAAAGAGTCATTGCCCCCTAGGGTAAGACTGGGGAGGAGCTTCCCAGGAGAGCAACTGTTCCATCCCTGGACTAGATGGAAGGACGTGAGAACAGGCTGCAGATGACCTGCGAGCTCTGGGCCAGCCCACCAGTATGCTGCCCTAACAGACGCACAGAAGAGTGCACAGTTTCACAGCCTCATTACCTTTGTCTGCCCTTGCTGAAACCTCCCATCCAGGTCCTCCTCCTCCCTTCCTCCTTGACCTAGGCCTTCTAATGACCCTCATTACACATGCCTCCATTAATGATGGGATTTAATCTTGGCAAATCCACTGTCCATTGAAAGTATTATAGTTCATAACTCATTAAGAACACGCCATGTGTTGTCGGGGTGCTTTCTGTCTCGCCCAGTCCTTGTCCTGCCTGGTTCCTGCAGTCCTTAAGACCCAAAGAAATCACACAAAGGTCTACATTAACTATAAACTGATTGGCCCATTAGCTCAGGCTTCTTATTAACTCTTATAACGTATATTAGCCCATTATTCTTGTCTATGTTAGCCACATGGCTCAGTACCTTTTGCAGCAGGGCAATCACATCTTGCTTCTTCTGTGGCTGGTCAGGACTGCAAAGGGAGCTTCCTTCTTCCCAGAATTTTCCTGTTCCCCTTGACCCACCTCTACTTCCTGTCTGGTTGTCCCACCTATACTTCCTGCCTGGCTACTGGCCAATCAGTGTTTATTTAAAATATAATTGACAGAATACAGACCATGCTCCCACACCAACCATGCAATAGTCAGCCTGACTGATAATAGTGCTGCAGAGCACGGACTATGGGTCACCCTCATGATCCAGGACTGCCCAGGATCTTGAGAGTATGGTATACATGGGTTTCGCCCAGGAAGATCCAAATCCAAAATTTGAAGTGTGGCTTGCATTAAATGTAGATCACTTTCGTACCATGGTATGAAAGCTATGTCAGCTTGACGCAAACTAGTGCTGTCTGAAAGGCGAGACCCTCAGTTGAGAAAATGCTTCCACAAGACTGGGTCATAGGCAAGCCTGTAGTGAATTTTCTTAATTAGTGATTGGTCGGGGTTAGGGTCAGCCCATTGTGGGTGGTGCTGTAGCATGAATAATAAAAACCTGGAGACAATATTGAGGTTGAAGCTGAAGATCAGAAAAGTAAAGCAGCCAAGACACTTGAGAGGTCTTACCTCTATCAAGGCTCAGACAAACGGGTGATCCTGCAGACTGCAATGCTCTCTGCCAAACCTCAGACTGCCTTCCCTTTTCTTCACTAGACAAAAAGGGGAAATGTACTGATATTTCATTTGTATTTTAATAAATAAAGCTTGCCTCTGAAGTTCAGAGAGTAAAACAGTCACACTAATCAGCTTTACAGACCAGGCAGTGGTGACACACACCTTTAATCCCAGTAGCCACACTAGTTTGCCATAGAAACTGGGCAGTAGTGGTGCACACCTTTAATCCCAGTCCTAGAGAGGAGAATAAGACAGGAGGAGACAGCTCTCAGACACAGTCTCATTCTGAGATTCCTGGAGGCAGAATAGCCATTTCAGACTGAGGTAAAAGTAAGAGTCCATGGCTTGTTTTGCATTCTGATCTTCAGGCTTTATTGATTAAAATACAAATGAACTATCACTACATGGCGCAATCCTTGGGCTAGTGGTCCTGGGTTCTAAGAGAAAGCAGGCTCATGGGGAACAAACCAGCAAGCAACACCCTTCTATGGCCTCTGCATCAGCTCCTGCTTCTGGGATCCTGTCCTGTTTGAGTTCCTGTCCTGACTTCCTTCAATGATGAGCATTGATATGGAAGTGCAAGCCAAACAAACCATGTCATTTCCAAGTCACTTTGGTCATGGCGTTTCATCACAGCAATAGTAACCCTAACTAAGACACGTGATAAAGTTGGAAAACTTTTAATAGAGCCACCGTGAGTCTGCATTCCACTCCTTCCGGCAACCGTCTTTGATTATAGTCTTTGGTGGGTGCTTTCCTTTCTCCCCAGACCAGCTCTGAGGAACAGCAATAAGCTTCGGTACAACCACCCTCTTCTCCTTACTATATCGCTACTGTGAAGTTTGTCACAGGAGACTCCAGCTAAGATGCAGCTTCCTGTGGACAATGGAGGCTTCTGGCTTTGAAAAGCAGGGCATCTTGTACTGAGGAGTGTGGGTTTCCTTCCTCTGTGTGATAGGTAGCCAGTGGCAGTTTCTGCGGGGGCGGGGGGAATGCCTCGTGTGGGAGAAGACTATTCTGTCATTCAAGTGAAGTCTAAAGAGGGGACAGAGTAAAGAGTTCTGCTCAGGGACAATGCAGCAGTCCTTGGAGGAGGTGAAGAAATGGGGGAGATTTGGGAGATCCAGATCTGAGAACTATTAAGAAATAAAGTTTATGAGGCCTGGTAACTGACATTTAGCCAAAGTGGTGATGTTTCTCAAATTTCATTTTATGGATTTTATTAGATTCTGATATTTTAAAAAAGAATTTTATGGTTAAGTAATCTTTTAAAATGTTGGATAATATTTTAACTCCTAAGTTATAATGGTTTCTCAATGGCAGAGTTCCTAAGTATCCTTTTATAGCAATTTATGTAACTGTCAGAATGTGGGGAACTTGGAAGGAAAACTATCTCAGATTTACTTGATCATACATCTCCCTTCCCCACAGCTCACACCTAGAATGGGGGACACATACACATCCTCCTCCTTCAAAAAATGATCACTAACAAGACAGTTTGGAACATGCTTCTTTAATGTATCCAACTTGACATCGGAACAGACAAATGGGGTCAGGTGCCTCAGAAGTAGGCAACAGAAAAGGAACATGTATAGGGCATCAAACTCTAAGCTTAATTTTGGAAACTGAGATGCTACCATTACCCAAACTCCCAGCATCCACCAGCAAATTCCATACTTAGAAGGGTCAGCAAAGGCAGCACAGATGTGGGACTATGCCATAAGACTGTGTTGCGTGGTATTTGTACACTGTGTGAAGGTGTATTTGCTGTGATTGTTGTAATAAAAAGCTGAACAGCCACTAGCAAGGCAGGAGGTATAGGTGTGATTTCCAGGGAAAGAAAGGAAGAGGAGGAGATAATTCAAGGCATGAGGAGACGTGGAACAAGTCGGACACACAGAACTGGTTTAGGAGGTCCTCCTGCATTTGGGTTGCTTTCATTGGTTAAATAAAGAGACTGCCTTGGCCTTTTGATAGGGTAGGACTTAGATAGGTGGGGAAAAGAGAACAGAATGCTGGGAAGAGGAGAGAGAGACAGAGAGCCACCGCCATGAAGCTGCCAAGTCAGACACGCTGAATCGTTCCTGGTAAGCCACGACCTCGTGGTGACATACAGATTATTAAAATTGGGTTGAATCAAGATGTGAGAGTTAGCCAATAAGAGGCTAAAACTAATGGGCCAGGCAATAATTTAATTAATACGATTTCCGTGTGATTATTTCGGATGTAACCTAACCTGGTTGGACAGAACAAAGGGGCCCCACGCTCCATACTACACAGAATGGTAGAGATGTAAAAGCCATATGATAGAATATAATAAAAATATGGGTTAATTTAAGTTAAAGAGCTAGTGTGGAAAGCCTAAGCTAAGGCCAAACTTGGCATTATTTGTGAGCTGGTGGCCCAAAGGAAAGTCCAACTACAGGACTTCTGTTTCAAGTACAAAATCTACTGTGTCCAATAAAAAAAATCCAAATGCAGTGAAAGCAGTGAGCCACAAATCCAGGGAACAGAGGAAAACAAAAAACAACAAAGAAACCCAAA